>JABACO010000017.1:2814600-2915117 GCA_013339895.1 Ephydatia muelleri
AAATACGTTGCCTGTGCTCTGAGTTGGCTATGAACTCCCTGGCTGCTTCTTCTAGATCCAAAGCATCTGTACGTTCTTTGTGAACGTGAAGCAGCATAAGATGGTTCAGTCTCTGTTGAGACATAGATGAACGAAGATATGTTTCAACCTATACGCAGGGCACTAAATGAACGCTCACTGCATGGTAGCATCCCCCATTATTGAACAACACTGCTTATGGTGCTGTCTTCCTATCTCTCTTCGCGGGAATTAAAACCTGCTGGTTGATTGGGGGGGGGGGGGGGGGGGGGGGGGGGGGGGGGGGGGGGCATCTAATTCTGCAGGTAATTTTGCTTCAAATGTAGCCATTGCATACGCATGCAATGAATGAAAAATATTAAGCAACAATAAATTAGTATTGATGGTTATAAAAGGTGTCAACTGCCAAATGTGGTAGGGCATAGCCCACCCGGTTCCGCCGGCCCTGCAATTACCGTACATGTACCTGTAGCGACTGTAATTATTTTAATGAATAACAGGTTGGAAGATCCTTTATTCCTCATGAAGGTAGCTATATAGGTTAAACACTGATACCGAGGTATCTTCATGATTTAGAATCCCCGAGGGCCCTGGGCTGTAGCGACTCGAGCGGTCGCGAAGGCGCTGTACTAAGTAAGTCTTTGTACTGATTTCCTACCTCCAGCAAAAATTATATAGTACTACAATTACTAAATTATGAAATAATTTGCTAGCACATTGATGGGCCCCTAAAGGTCTTGGCCGCTGGGCAATTGCCCCTAAATCCGGCAATGGCTTGAACAAGGTCCGATACTGTACATGTGTGAGAATTAATTTAATAAGCTTTGTGGTCTGTGATACATGGAGCTGCACTGGAACCAAGGCAAGGGTCACCCATACAATGGGAATTCTGCTATTCCTCCTATTTTAAGATTGCAGATAAGCATCACATTCAGAATTAGAGGTGTAGTTATGTGTAGCTGATTTATGCTCAACAATAAACTGTGGAATACCAATACCTACTTTTCACATGATTAGTTAAATTACATGCACAAAGGACACACCCTAAAATACAGGTGTTCACATATAGTATCATATGTTGCAACTTCTAGACGTAATTGTGTCACATAGTTAATTTTACCATATGCAAAAAGTTTATTTGTTTAGTATGCTTGCAAATATGCAATTGTATCATAAAATTGAGTCTCAATACTCTTAGCTCATTGTGGTGATGATGTTTGAAAAACAAAGTACGCTGTTCACTGCATGACAATGATTATTGTAGAATGATGTTTTGAACTGACAACATGGAACATACTGCTATTTTGACACAAAATTACTCTCCACATTGTTATAACATATGCCTGGGTTTTTGTTGTTGGTTCGTTTTCTCAATATTGGCGGTACTTCACGTGTAGCTTTGTCGTCTTTTCTATGCTTTTATTTCATACAGTTTTACTAGTTGTTATTTAATTACCAAATCTGCTGTCTAAACCTCCTATTGCAAATGCATACAATTGGGTACGTCCAATTTATATTCATGTCTTTAAACCAGATAACATTTATGATTATCATTGCTTGTTGTGACATTACAAGTTACTTTTGTTTCATGTCATCATGTGGGTATACATGTAGCTGATATGTCTGGTGTAGACGACTCTGATACCGTGAGCAGTAGAAGTGATGAGGGGATCAGCTACATTACAACCCCAGTCCAGGTATAGTTTATTTTTGCACAAGCATTCATTTGTCATTTTTTTTGTTGGTATTATTTTTTTCTTTTATTTAAATGCACCATCATTCTTGTTTGCTGTGACCATGACTCTGGCATTTAAAAGATCAGACATTTCCTAACTAGTCCAATGTTCAAAATAGAATAGTACTCACTTTTGTATGACGTATGTTATCTATGATCAATACCTATATGATGCATGTATGTGGTTAAGTATGCCATATCAATCTGTCTCAGCATATCTTCACTGATGGTATGGTTGTAGGATGGATTTGACCATCGGGTGACCATGGACATCCCCTTGTGTGGTTTGGCATCAACAGAAGACACCAACACTGCATCAGTAATGTCCAATCCTGAACAAGAAGATGCACCCCATGGCTCAGTGATTGTTTCAGGAGATTTTATTGTAAGTGCAATAGATGCGTTACATGGCCACACTAGGATAAGAGCAGTGTATGATACATACTTGTTACATTCAGCTAATTTATTTTACTGTACAGAATGGACAGCAAGACATTCTCGAGCTGAACTTCGTCAGCTTTCCTCATTTAGAATCTTCTGAGCACGATGTAGACAAGAGTGATAATCCATACATAAGGATCTCTGTACTGGAAGAGAAGAATGAGACTTTGGAGAAACAGAAGGAAGCTTTGGAGAAGCAAATTGAGAAGTTGAAGAAGGAGCTTGAGATAGCTCTTTCAGGAAGTGGAGTTGTGCAATCAAAAGAGGAACAGTTTCGTTCCACAAGTATGCAGCAGGTAATTAAAGAGTGTATAGTAAGAAAGAGATGATTATTCTGTCTTTTTCAAATATGGCAGGAAGGCTTTAGAGAGGAGGAAGTGGATAACAGTGTACATCCTTCTTCTTTCCATGAATGCAAAGAGGTCAGTGTTCACAACTGAAAGTATGTACTATGTACTGTGAAAATTAAACCTTCTATATACACATTATAAATGCATGCGATTCATGCTGGCAAAGCAAGTACCTAGCCACGCAAAATTATAAATTGTGGTGTTAGTGAATCACTGCTACTGTTAAGCAGCAATATTCGGTCATTTTATTTTCATCGAACGGACCAAGAAAATATACAATTGCAGATAACCGATAGCCAAATACACGGGTATTTAACAAATACGGTTTACATGGTGTTTAGAAACCACATGTAAAGGCATGTTTGTTTGACATAAAGGTTATTGATACAGATGCCCCATCCTACAGTAAACATACACCAGAATCTGTTCTTGAGTCAGAGGAAAAGAGAATGTACAAACACACAGTCAAGGGCTTTACACCTTTAGCTGATACTGAGACTTCATTAATAGAATGGCAGCTACATATATTGTGAGCATGCCATTTGCACAAATTTGTGGGTGTATCAGAGAAAGGCATTCATTTGCATGCCATTGTCTGAGCAGCCTTAACGGGTTCCAGAGTAAAATGAAGGAATGGCCTTAGATTTTGAAGATGGGATCCTCTTAATGGAATCATGCATTGAAACAGATTCTGATCATTTATTTATTTACTTGGTCTTATTCAGTTTCGTTTTTGTTTAGTAGTAGTTTATGTATTAAATAAACAATAAATAAAGTTTCAACATAAACTATTACCTTACAGTACGTAAGACAAACATATGTTAACTACTTTGTGTATAGTGACAGAAATGAAAAAGGCTTACCTAAACTGAAACACTTGTTATCTATGTGACATCTACATGTATACATATAGCCATAAGCCTAACCAATAAGAACGTTGCATGGATGCTGCGAGCAATGTCCAAGGAAAGAATGGACATGTTCCTATGCACTAGGTAAAGATTTGCAGGACACGATTTCATACGAAGCTCTATTGGTGTATCACACGTTGTTGCTGGTACTTGACCCGTTCTAACATTTTCATTGATTTAATCCTTCATCGGTCTCGACCAACAAGTAAGTAGCTTTTAAAATGAGAATTATTTGCCAACACAAAATTGCCATCTTATGATACTACATAAGATAAGGAAGGTGTTAAACTGCTTATGATACATTTACTCATGATACCTCACCTCACAATCATTGCAGGATGCCAGGAAAGATATGGATTCTACAGAGGGTGATTCAATTGTTCCTCAAGAGGCTTCCTGTGACTGCATACACCTCTGTAATCAACAACTCACCGACTGTTCCAATCAGGTATGTACAAGCTACAGCAGTGTGAGGACACAGACATGGGTGTGGGTCGGTATGCCATATACTAATATTGTATAAGCATTTTAAAGCAATGTTCCTCCACCATCAGCAACACAGTTGTTATGAGCTAGTGGCATACTAGCATTTGATATTCAATCATGCTAATTCTTCCTTGTTTACAAACATCTTTCACTAATGTTACACCTACACACACATACTAAATACACACACATATTGAATGCTTTTGCTGGCATGAGTATTTACAAACAAATAACATTGCACAGCACTAATAACATTGCACATGTAATTGGTGTAGGAACCATGAAGAAGTGGTGGCCAATAGATATCTAGGACCACTGTTGGTCTGAAAGTGGTCTCGAAGCTCCAGAAGTGATAGCTAAACACAGAACACAGCCCAGTGGAGGTACAAAAAAATATATATATAGCTCACAGGAAAAACATTATTAATTTATTTATTTTTGGGTGGGGGGGTGGGGTGTGTGTGTGTGTGTGTGTGTGCATCTACTAATAGAAGATATAAACCATGCATAATATAGCCCTACTAATGCTTCTGACCAGGGTGATGTTGAGCCTCTCATACATTCTGGTTCCTGAGACTCGACTATAAATTACATAATTTTCTGCTATGCTGCTACATGTACACATGTAAAATGGTCCAAGATATCTATTGACCACCTATTCTTCATGTTTCCTACACCACTGACATGTGCAATGTTTCCAGCTTTGAATGTGGAGTGAGCAGCCGCCCGTATCATGTGATGTGGTTCAGTTCAATTTTGTTCATTTATTGAAATGGGGTCATGTGCGTGCTTTAGCTTCATACCATACCGGTGTATATGATATAGGTCCCCCCGGCCCCATTTCCCTAGTGATCTGGGGCCAGCTGGCCTATTAGCTCTAGGGAATTCCACCCCAGCAAGGCCCCATTTCACTAGCGATTTGGTACCCCCTAGTGAAATAGGGCCCCCACATTTATATTGGTGCTAGTGTACTGATATGCATATAAGACACAAAAACTATTGTCTTCCAGCAAAACAAACATTTCCATTTCCACCGTTGTGGTGCCCTTTCATGGGACTATAAGTTTCAGAAACTTTTAACCATCAGGAAAAAGCATCTGACACTTTTTATCCCGACATAGATAATGATCACCCATTAAAATAATAGGACATTGCAATAATAGGACATTGCAAAGTATAATGGACATAACATTTAGGACAGAGTATAATCCATGAAACAAATCTTTGACACTACACCTTCCATCATTGCAGAGAAAATGACAAATAACACACCAAATAAAGTATGCTTAATTGATATTGACATGACATTACGCAATATACCTATATGATTCACGTCCTTTTAACCGTTTCAAAGTGTTTGCCTAAATTAGTTATGTACAGGTATATACATTCATTGCAATGGGTGTTATCTGTTCCTGCTTTATATGCTGGATGCTTTTGTCAAATGTTCTTCTTCCCACATGGTCCATGGACATATATTGTTGTCAAAAGCAATGAGTCTGCGGCAAATATTTCTATTTCAGAAGCCCATGTACCAAGTGACTGCATCTTTGACTGTTCTATGTAACTATCCTTTTTTCACCTACATTAAGAAAGCAGAGCAGTAGAGGATTTGTAGAGTTTTCAACCATGTAGGTTACAATCAGCAAGTAGACTTGAAAGAGCTCAAAAAAGCAATTCCCATCACCAACAATTCTTGTATGGGAGAGTGAGTTACTGGAACAATTGCATGTTTAGTCTGATGTTGACTGTTTCCATGAATGTATGGCAGCCCCAGTAAACTTCAATGGTATTTTTGCCTGCTTATCTTCAACTATGCCTATGGGTATATCATGAGATGACTCTGACACATTTTCATGAAAATCCACCAAACTTTGAGCCATACCATCTTTTAATATTGGTGTGCTGTCCTTGGTTTCAATTGGTTCCAATAAATTCTCAATAGTGATTTCCTTGTCACAGCAAACTGTTCTCTTGCTATTGACCCATTGACACAAGTCATCAAGATCTGAACCATCCATTAATAAATACAGGCTGCCAAGTACATTCACAGACTTCAAGATGATGTCACAAGATTTCAACCAAATCTTTAGCAGTTCATTTGCTTTCACCATATTGTATGATGCATCAATGTATGAACTGACTCTTTTCCTGAATTTTTCAAATTCACACTGCAGGTTTTCATTAGAAATAATGAAGTTGCCGCAAATGCTTCTTTTAATGGAGTGTCTCCATTATATGCTCTGAAATCGGTCCACAAAGAAACAGCCAGATCTTTGCTTAGTGCATATTCTCCTTCTTGTACATTCAGCTCTGTTTTCTGTTAAAATAAAAAGTACATAAGCATTGTTGAAATGTAAAAACTTGTGATTTACATCAAAATCGTCATCATCCTCACTAGCTTCATATCTTACTGCAAAAACTCTAGTCCTCCACAACCAAAATAGACTAGGGCAATACAGCGGCTTCTTAAGCATGACTTCATCTACTGCATTCTGAGAAACATCGTCTTTGTTAGATACCTCTGCATTCTTTACAATATCATCACTTTCCACCTCAATAGGATTGTTCAAAATGCATTCATGGACACTCCATTCCATTCCATTCTCTTGATATTCATTTGAACATCCCTCTGTTTGTACATGATTTTATTTTAAGCTGCATTTAAAAAATTTGAGTTATCATTTGTACACTCACCAGATTGTTGTTGTTTCATCCTCTTAATTTTCCTTTGAGCATCCATCTAATTTGGCTTTATTTCAATTAAAACTCTTTATAACCATTTGTACACGCACCAGATAGCAAATCCAATGTTGTTCCAACCTCTTGATCATAAATTGAGCATCCATTATTGTGTATGTGGTTTTATTAAGCAGGTTGCATTTTGAAGCATTTCATCAGTGTCTGACTCGCCAGATTGCAGATCCAAAGATTTATCACCCTGATTTGAACATTGACTGTTTTCAATAACTATAGAACCCAATTGATATAATACCATTTTCGCAACGTTTATTATATCTTCAAACCATTCATATCGTGCTTAGTTTTCAACACCTTTCCATCTTTGGTTGCAAGCTCATACACATCTTTACCCAAGCAACGCCTTATGATATATGGCCCTTTGAACCTTTCTGTAAGTTTCCCTCCCTTCCGCTGAAGTTGTTGTGTGTTTTCCAGAAGCACTTTAGTTACTTCTTTAAGTTTCTAAAATGGTATGATGTAGAATAGCTGACATGCAACATACATCAATAAAATCTTGTCTGTCAAAATACTCCTTTTGCTTGCTCTGAGGTTTGGTTATATTAACACAAGCTTTGTCTTTGATTTCATCCTTTATCTTCAACATTGTACTTAAAAACTGTTCTACATTATCTCATCTTCCAGATTGTGGTTTGGAAGGAACTCATCATCAAGGGGCAAACGAGGTTGATGATGATACAGCATGAAATAAGGTGAATAGCCAGTTGACTTGAGACATGATATGCAAATAAAACAGTGTCAATTTTCTCATCCCATTCACAAATGTCTTTCATTGATTTAGCCAGACATCTTGACAAAGTCTGATTAAATCGCTCAGTTAGCCCATTGGTCTGAAGGTTCAGTATAACATGCATGTAAATACACAAACTGCCTATGATGGTTATTGTAAACTTACCTGAGGGTGATAATGTGAGGTGATATTATGTTTGGTGTTTGTTTTCTTGAAACGTACATCTGACAGTTTATTCACAAACTCTCTGCCC
This sequence comes from Ephydatia muelleri, assembly GCA_013339895.1. Classification (NCBI taxonomy): domain Eukaryota; kingdom Metazoa; phylum Porifera; class Demospongiae; order Spongillida; family Spongillidae; genus Ephydatia; species Ephydatia muelleri. The sequence goes on from JABACO010000017.1 coordinate 2,822,285, forward strand.
TGATCACTTATAATGATAGCTGGACAACCAAACCGACATATCAACTGCAAACAATATAGATATCTGTTAATTCAGGGCTGTACAACACAGAGGCAGGTAATGGCATAAATCCAAAGGCTCACCAAGTACAAGAATTGAGCAACACTAGGTGCACTTTTATTCTGAAGTGGTGCAGCTTCAACCCACTTGGAATGATAGTCAGTCACAGTCATGATGTCCTTATTACCTCTAAGTGTGACAGGTAGTGGACTTATGAGATCTATTCCTATCTGATGCCACACTTCATCCTTTACATGGATTGGATGCAATGGTGCATGACCCTTCTGTAACTTTGGATTCATTCTTTGACAAGGCTCGCACGAACTGATTTAAGTGGTGCAGAACATCAACTAAAAGCATAACCATGATTTTACTTACATAGGAGCACACTTGGCTGTAGAGCTCAGGCCAATAATATCTGAGCAAGCGTGTTGTCTCTTCTGAGATGAGCTTCTTCATAAATAATTTTTAATTGGTCTTCCTGTTTTTGAATGACCATCCTTGGGCGTTGTTTAGTGTTGCCATCAACATAGTACAGATGTCCAGCTTCAGCACTGAAAAATGCAGATCGCTTTCGAAGTCCCTGTTTGTATTCCTTGCTCATGTCCGATGTCGGTTAGAGCGCATTTGTGAGGTATAAAAAAATAGCGCTGTACGAGTATTTTGAAGCAGATGCGTTGCACTCTACAGTCTCTCCTGTAACGCTCATAACAGCTGGATATAGAGAATGCCTAGTGTATGCAGGTGACACGCATGCGTAACACTATGACAATCAGTGACATCATGCATGCATGGGTAAGTAAAGACATCATGTGTGAAACCAATCGACCAAGATGGCAAAGTGGCATATACTATTCTTTAAGGAAGGGGGCCCTCCGGTGGCCCCAAACCTCTAGTGAAATGGGGCCCATGAGAGGGTCCAAATCACTAGCGTTTTGGGGCCGGGAGAGTCCATTTTGCTGGGGGGACCCATATCGCTCCTACACTGGTACCAGTGTGATGAAATAGTGACACACTTGTGACATATAATGACGTGTTATGGGTGATAACTTTGCACATTTATATCAGCAAAACACAACAAATCAGATTACCACTTCCTCAATACCTGACCTAGAACCAAATGCAAGGCTATGACCAAAATATTGAGCCACAGGCACATCTCTCATACTACCGTCGCCGCATTTAAAAACTATCTTTTTACATTATTGCATGGTTTTCCTCTTTTGGGATTTATTTACACTTAGTTATGTAGTAAAAGCTCTGATATCTCTGGTAATAGCAGTCTAGAGAGATTTGATTTGACCTGATGCCTTTTTTCCCTCTGATAGGCGCTATTGCAAAACAAGCATCAAATGTTTGTGAAGCCCATCACTGCTGATAGTGATGTAAGATGCACTTCAATTGTACCATATTGCAGACCAAGATGGAAACTTACTGGTGAGGGAGTTCTCATTGCAATTTTAGGACCTCCCTGCCAAACGGATGGAGTGCCAGAAATGAATATCATCTTGAAACAGACAATGTCAATAAATGTACAAGCTGATGCATGTGAGTCAAAGCTTTTAAAATTAGCATACCAGAGAGCACCTGGATCAAAGTTCTGTCTTCTTCAGACTACTTTTGATAATTCCAGCATGTTGGTTAATCCAGGTGTCACAGCAGAGGCGTTAAGTTTTCTCGTCGCAAACTGGCCTCAATGGAAGAGGGACCTAAAATTACACACTCTAATCGTTGTCATTCCATATGGAGGGAAGTACAAAGTGGATGAAGAAAAGGCTGTTAATGAGGCACGGTCATATGGCATCATAATAGTGGCAGCTAGTGGATGGAGTACAATGGGAATAGCATTTCCAGCCAAACTAGGTGCAGTCATTAGTGTTGCTGCAACACGATGTGATGGCACTCTGGCTCCATTTTCTCCAAAGGGCAGGGAGCTGGATTTTGTTGACTTTGGATTATTGAAATTGGGAAGTGATTTCATTTTTGGCACAGGCATCAGTACCATTGGGGTTGCTACAGATCTTGCACTCCTGTTCCAGCACTTCTCATGCACTCAAGGGGTACTTATCAGGAACACATTGATTGACACCTACGTGCTACGAGCACTTTTTGAGCTCATAGCAGGTGATATTGCTGCAACGGGTTGTGATGTGATGGCTATCATTGATCTTCCCAATTTTCAAGTGAAGCGTTACATTGAACAAATATTATGGCGTCGAGATAGAAGAGCAATTTTACCAGATCCAATGCAGAACGATGCACAATTCAACACAAAGTATTGGTCATCAGAAAATATAAATGAACACTATAAGACAGAAGATAAAGATTTTCCACACTTGAGTGGTAGGAAAATTACCATTGGCATCATTGATGAAATTAAAGAAAAGTTTTTGCATCACTTGAAAGACCATGGTGTTGAAGTGTGTTCAGCAGCATGTAGTGTTAAATATTTCCGCTTCGGTGGCACCATGCTGTGTACTAAATGCTGTGTGAAACACATCAAGGGAGCTGGCGGTCATGGCTTACAATGTGCTGCAATTATTGCCAATACAGCTCCTAACTGCACCATTCTAATGATCATACGAAACGACCTTGATCGTTCAGAGAAAGTGGCCCTCAGTATTGCAATGGAACAGGAAGTGGATATCCTTATCTTGTCATCTGTCACAACAGACACTGTTTACGTGGACTACTTTAACAATATTAATGCACATTTGAGCTGTCGAATTGTCTTATGCGCAGCAGGGAATGAAGGCAATTGCGACCGTAAAAGCACAGTCTGTTACCCTTCTTGTACAGGAGATGTGATTGTTATTGGGGCATGTGACCGATATGGTAAACATTGTCCTTACAGCAGCTGTGGGAGGCAAGTTGATTTTCTGTGTCCGGGGCAGTTCAGCATAGCAGACAGTTCTGGAAGAGGAGGGACCTGCTATTCAACATCTGCTGCAGCTGGACTTATTGCACTGCTCCTTGAGTACATAGACCAGAAACTGAATACAGCTGCTAAAGTAAAAGTCTTTGTGTCAACAGAGGAAGAATGGAAGTTTCAGACACTTTCATGTCTTGCACGCAATACCCATCTCATGAGAGCTCTTTTATCCAGCAGAAAATTGTTGTTATGTCAACACATCGAACATGCCATTACTGAAGGATTTGGAATGCTTCTTATTGACAACCTTAACATGTTGACTCCTGATGGTATCAGTCAAGTGATAACCAAGTTTTACACCGACTGAAATTAGGTCTTGTCACATATAGTCTGCATGGCTCATTATACAGGGTGGTTGACTATAAAATTTGTTAATAGAGAGCAAACCCTAAATACTGTTCAACCTTGTAATGCTGCATTCTTTCAAGATGCTTTGCAGTTTAAAAGATGTTGTGAATGCTGTGATGGCTTCATTATTCCAGTTCGAATGGCTTTTTGGTTATTGTATTTTGGTTAGATATATGTATGTTGGATACATTTATATGTGCAGTGTATCTGTGAGTACAGTTTTCAAATTTGCATTTGCAACAGTGTTATTTTTCCCTTGATGTAATCTTAATTGAGTTCAAGGTTTTTTTCAACCTGTTGCTTACTGTGTAGTTTGTTTTCCAATGGTGATGAATTTTTTTAGTTCCTGTGGTGTTTTGTACTTTAATTGCTGTAAAGTGTATGAAACTAAATGAATATTGGACGATGCCACTTGACACTGCATGGGGTCTTTATTAGTTATTAGGATCCACTGCGTATACATGCGGAGCTACCATTTGGATATATTGTTGCATGTCTTTTACAGACGTAATATGAATTCTATTCTGCCATCGTAATGTTCAATATAAACGTTCATGGTTGTTTTAAAGGGTGCAGACTATTTCATAATTACTTCAACACTGTATAGCTTAACTGGGGCTTATTTCCAGCACAATATTGGTCAATTGTAGTCACGTATCTGAATAAGTATGTTTGTTGCATATAAAATGATTCGCAATGGAAGCATAGCTGAGAGTTCTGTTGATACCACATAAGGATTGGAACTGTAATGATTATACTGTCTAACTGTTAACAATTCCAACTGCCTTACTATTAGCACCGCAGTGCAGTGTCTGTTGGGCGTACAGCAAGCAGTTCACGGTTTTTTTGATGAGGCGAATGCATACTGTTTGTAGAGCATGCAGCCATATCCTATATTAAGGTCTTGCGTGCAATGAATTCTGCTCTTCGTATATATTATTATGTTGTGTATTCAGATGTGGATAGAGGAGTTTCGTAAAGGGGTTGGTAGGGAGTGCCACACTACAGCTAGGAGAGCGCTGCGAGCTCCCCGATCGAAGCTATCGCTTTATAAGTTATACCATGGATACGAAAATTAATGGATTTTATTAGTTTTCGTATAACATACAAAGCGATATATCATGTGTAGCCTCTAGACAAACAGGAATGCATTTAATCCTGCATATTTACGATGTAAGCGTTTTCCCAACGTACTTTTTGGTTGCTTTGACACCAACCTCTTGTGGTTAATTCAATTTTGGTCAAACTAAAACAATTGTATCTTGGCAACAGCACTTTGTAAAAATATGAAACAAGCACTAAGCTACGGTATAACCATCCCTCTATCAATAAAAATACAACCGAAAAACAGCACGCTTGGTATTTCGCGAGAGCGCATCTGACCTGATTTCGCCCAAGAAAAGCATTACTGAAGAGCCAAGTTTTAATGCGATTACAATTTACTGACCTCTTTAGTAGATAGATCCAACTATTACGTCCAGCATTTTTTTTTCGTTGCAATGAATCGTTCTCAACCAATAAGCGCTGGTAAAATTGCTAAGTAAACCTAGCATTTTTGCGCTAGGTGTACATAGCGACCGCTAGGTTAACGTAGCGATAACCGAGAATGGAATACGGGTTGCATGCAATAATGGTGCGTTTCAAACGCGATGCATTTTAATAACATTTTATCATATATCCGTGGTGCAATTTTCGCGGAAACTATCCCATTTGGATCACAATATTTTGTCGTGAACCTTTCCCTGGTGTGCAAAACAAAAAGGAATGCGGAAGTGTGTGGGAGTGATTGAGCATCACGTGATCACATGACTTGTTCCAGCTCGCCATCGTTTTGTTTACACATCAGTGTCACTGTGACAGTGAGGATTGAGGCGAACGAAGTCCGAGTTATACAACATTGATCAAAGATACATGTCACGTAAGGATCGAAGTAACCATATATAATTCGATCACGCGTATTGCCTCGAATCTAGACTTGTTGCGCGCGCACGTTGGAACAAAGTCTTTCTTTCCTTTTAAAAAGGACCTGAAAACCGGTCGTAGCTAGTTAACTATCGACCACAACTCGGGGCAGAAACACCTCAGGCAATAAACAACGTAGGCCTTGTTGTGTGGGCCACTATCGTAGCCTTGTTCCAAATACGCGTGTGAGTCTTTGCGCGATGGTTTCATAAGTCAGAGGAAGAGTAGCGCAAACTTTATAAAGAAAAACGGGACAGATTATGAATGTTACAACAATGATATGGAACAGTTCAAATATTATTAAATGGTATAAAAATCCTTTGCGTTTACATCGTTATAACTTCCGAACGGTAAACGCTATCAACACACTTCATACTACACCATTTTTCTACTGTAAAATACTTTAGGGGGTCTTGTACTTGCACCATGTCAGTATTGCAACGTCCGATACTCCACAGGGTATGAACCCGTCATAACTTTCGGCAGGAGTAATTAAATCGCTTCAAATTCGGTAGAGGGGTCCTATAGCTATTGATTTGTTCTGTTCGTTAATTTTGACTCTATCCGTTACGGAGATACTGGTGTGCAAACGTGATGCACATTTCTCGCTCGATTTGCGCAGGCAACCCGAGTTCCATTCCACATGAATTTAATCACTTTTATTCTCCGCCTTCAACTAAGCTATAGCCGTTCGCAACTCAGTGTTTTGTCTGAGTCTATAGCTATACGGGTCAAGGAAGATGAGTTATCTCTTCGTATGACGATCGTACCGAACTAACGGATCCAAGTGAATGTTTGTCAGCTTGATCGTTGTTGCCGCCTCCCACGTCGCGGACGCATCACAATGCGCGTAAGGGATTTTTTTTCTTACTCGCATGGAAAAAAATGGGTCGAATCAAAATTTTGATTTTATAAAGGATTTTAAATCGTCTGTAAAATCATTTTGTGATTGAACAATAAAATCAAACGCGTGTGATTTTTACTGTTCAATCACGTAATGATTCCAAAGTTATTCTACGCGTTTTTTTCCTGTGCTCGCATCACCCACCCTTCCTTGTATTATAAAGCTTTCCACTAAACTTCATTCCTGCCACGCCCACTCGGCTACACTGCAGAGATGCTAGCTATATCTCAGTTTTCAGATCACTTAGTACGTGAACATGCACTACGCACTTGCATTTTTACCTGCCACACACCCACCTACTATACACTTGCACATACAAACACGCCCACGCGACACACACACACACACACTGACACACACACACACACGCACACAACACACACAAACACGACACACACACACACACGCACACACACACACACACACACACACGCACACACGCACACACAGTTATACACATGGCAACGAATAAAACTATGCAACATGACGTACAGTAGTTTGCTGCAATACTCTTCCCTCAGTACACTCATGCATCTAGCACTCTGAACAAGTACTCTTCCTAGAAGGGTATGACTGGTACAGTAGTTTTTTTATTTGAGCTGGATAATGAATATTGTTACTAACTTCCTTCCATCAGTTCTGTGTAAACTTACACGGGACTGACCTACCACAATTTCCACTGATAGCTTAGGTGCAATAAAATTCAATCTTTCCTTCAGCTTGATGTTGCTACAATTGTATCTATGGTTGTATGCAGGGTAGAAAAGGATGTACTACGCTGGTAAGAGGTTATTGTACCCCCTTTTTTGTTGGAGGGCGATGTTCCTACAAGAATGGGCTATGGTGATGAATACGAATGTTTCTTTCTATCAGTGCAGATTGTGGTAGGTCAGGGCCCTTGGTAAGTTTATACAAACATGAAGTAGTAAAAATATTCATAATTATTCATTTGATTATGCCACACTGCCAGGACCAAAAAAGAAAGCCTGTGTGTGATACATATGGTGCAGTGTAGCCGATTGGGCGTGGCAGGAATGAAGTTTAGCAAGTGAATGTGAAAAGCTTTATAATACACTACTAGGGAAGGGTGGGTGATGCGAGTGAGTAGGAAAAAAAATCCTTACGCGCATCCTGATATGTCTGCGACGTGCATGGGAGGCGGCAACAACGATCAGGCTGACAACCATTCACTTGGATCTCGCGTTAGTTCGGTACGATCGTCATACGAAGTGATAACTGATCCTCTTTGACCTGTATAGCTATAGACTCGGACAAAAACTATACGAAGCCAAAAAAAAAACAAGCACTGAGTTGCGAATGGCTATAGCTTAGTTTAAGGCGGCGAATGGAAGTGATGAATATACATGTGAATGGAAGAATGGAAGTCGGGTTGCCTGCTATTAATGGCACAAAATGTGCATTAACTTTGCACACCTGCATCTCCGTAACGGATAGAGTAAAAACTAACGAACAGAACAAATGATTAGGAACCTACAAACCGAATTTAAAGCGATTTGATTACTCCTGGTACGACGAGTTCATACCCTGTGGGATATCGAACGTTGCAATATTGGCATGGAGCAACTACAAGACCCCCAAAAGTATTTTATCGTAGAGAAATGGTGTAGTATGAAGTGTAGAAAATAGGGTGTTGATAGCGTTTACTGTTCGGAAGTTATAACGATGTAAATGCAGAGGATTGTTATAACATTTTGATCACGACCTTTTCTCATGAACTGTTTCATACAATTTATTCGCATTTTATTACAACAATGCGTATCGCTGGCTGTGGACACTCCCGCGTTACTCAAGGCATTTCAGCACTAGCAATGGCAAACCAGATCGACGATCCACATTGTGGTCGATGAATGTAATTAACTAGCCCACCACCCATGCGGCGGTTTGCGGTTGCTAGTGCATACTGGAGTGCTCAAAATCGTCCATATCTGAAGTAGTGTTGGTTTTGCTGTCCTATTTTGTGCTTCACGTGCATATCTTTAAGCGTTTATTGTGGAGAGTGTGACTGGCAACATAGAAAATTGCAATATTGGATTTTTCAGGACACCTCACACTCTCGTACCTTTTGTGCTCAAGCTGCTGCTGTGCGTATTGATCACTTCATAATTTTTGTTGTTGGTTAGGCCTAATTGTATGTTTTTAGCTACTTTTTGCGTCTTTTTTTATGCATGTCACACACGAAATACGCGTCGAGTTTGGATGATGTCCATTCACTTTTTTTGCCCACTTCAAGGTGATAGTCTGTTGTGAATCCTTAAAGCATAGCTGCTGGTCTCCTGCGTGTTTTAAGTTAGAAATAGACTAGCGTTTATCTTCGTCATCTATCTGTAGACTGATCATGCGTAGGCGTTTTAAGCTTCTAAGAACTAAATCACTATTTAGAAGAGAAAGTTTACATTCCATTTATGTCTCAATATCATTGCATATGCTGCACAGAAGCTTATGGAAACCTATAAAGTGCTGTTACGTGAACTGGAGGGCTCGTTTCCAATCCCTCTGCACTAATATCTATGCAACAATGAAAACCATTGAACTTGTATGCAGGGTTGCTGCTATCAGGTCGACCTTTCAGGCCAACCCCGGTCTGATGGGTTGGGACACACACCTTATAATAACAATAATTGCATTGATCAAAAAGTAAGCGGGCTTGAAAACCAGTAATTGAATGACATTGTTGGACCACAGTTGTACTTATCTCCTTTAGATGCGTACAATTGTGTAGTATAGGGGTGTTAGTTTATTTAAATTAGATCACATGCCCATTGTTTGTTGCAGCATACATGTAGTATATTTACAAGCTACTTAATAAAATGTCATCCTAGGTCATTGTGTATAGTTGAGATGCCTGGTGTGGAGGACTCTAGTGTTGTGAGCGGTGACGAGGAGGCTGGTTACAATTCAATCTCCAAACAGGTATTCGTTATTTTAGCTCAACAGTGAAAAATAAATAAATGTATGTATAAGTAAAAACATTTGAGCCATTAGTTCCAATTCTGCGATATATCCGTCACTGTATTCATTCAGTGAAATTTGTCCTATTCAATTTTTTTAATGTTTGGCCTGAATCATTAATTCAGTAAATTAAACTCATCTCTGAGACATGTGTCTGCAAGCATCTAGCACCATATTTAAAAATTAATCCTCAAAATTTACCATGCAGTTATTCTTAGCCATATGTGCTGCATTAGTATATTCTTTATATGTGGCTTTACATGCCACATGTTTCTATATTATTTTCACTTTTGATGACATTGCTTTAGATTGGCCATCAGCCCACTGACAGCACACAGGCATCAGTAACCTCCAATCCTGCTCAAGGTGGAGCACCTGAACACTCAATTGTTGTTGTAAGTGATTCTGATAGTCACATCAGGACATTTTGCACAAATTAATCATTGAGAATAACAGAACGTACATGTACTTTTTGCATTCAGCCCTCTGTGCAGAACGGGCAGCAAGGTCCAGAACAAACATTTCTCAATACTCATCACAAAGATATTCTTGATGCTTCTGAGCATGGTGATGAGTATGATGATCTACGCTTAAGAATCGCTGTGCTGGAAGAGAAGAATGAGACTTTGGAGAAAAAATGTAAGACTTTGGAGAAAAGGTGTGAGGCTTGGGAGAAGAAATTTGAGAAGTTGGAGAGGTTAATCAGACATCAAGTTGAGCAATCAGAAGAAGAACAGTTTTGTTCCACAGCAAGTACACAGCAGGTATATAAGAGTGCATTGGAAGAAACAGCTATTTATATGATCTTTTGCAGCTGTTGCGAGATGGATGTACACAGGAAGAAGTGACTAACAGTGTAAATCCTTGTTCATTCCAAGAATGCAGTGAGGTAAGTGTCCACTGCAGATGAGCATGCACAGTGTAACATTATTGCATCTATGCATGCTATGTGTGCTTTGTAATACTTTACGTGTTGCAGTTGCTGGTTGTGCAAGGTAACATCCACACAATACTAAAATTCATACTTACACGGCATTAGTTATTACATAAAACAAATTTGGATAAGGAGAGTGTTAGAACTCAGTGTATATTTTTATACAAAGTTTGTTATCACTTATGAATGAGTATGCTTTGCAGGGATTTCCTCACAATACATCTGGTAATCCTTGCAGGATCCCCGGGGTGATATAGGATCTGTAGAATGTGACTTTGTTGTTTCGCAAGAGGCGTCCTGTGACAGCAAACATATCTGTAATGTACAGCTCAAAGATCATTCGAATCAGGTATGTACAACATATGTACAGCAGAGAATAGAGTAATATGTAATGTAAATACCTGCTGTTAATGGTGTTTTAATTACATCATATCCTATCTCAACTTTCTGAGATGAGCTGGAATTGTCCTTTTTATTTCCTTGTGATTCAAGAAATATAAGGGATGAAATGTAATACTGGTGTATCTGCTCAGAGATCCTAGGGTTTAAAAAAACCAGTGGAACAAGTAAACCAAACATTTGTCTATTGAGAAAGTGAATTGAATATATGTGATTGGATGCATGGTAGAAACAAGGTACAGTAAGGCTTGGCTGTGTGCTACATTTAAACAGACCTGTATGTTTGATTATGGGGCAGTAGCTTATCTAGGTAGGGTGTGTAACCTCCCTGGACAATTGGTTTTATGAATCATACTGCAAATTGATTTTTCAGGTTTTGTAGACTGAAAATCGATATTCCAGATTACTTATAAAAGCAAAATCAATTTTTAAGTATAATTTTTGTTAATTTGACAGCCAAATACCTAGGTTATTCAGGTTTCCCTAAGATGGTGGGCATGGAGTTATACACACGTATTTCAGAGAGCTTAGATGGTAGCATCAGATTGATTGGCTTGTGTTTGCCTTTTAATAAATTGTAGGGCTTTGGTCTGTATGAATAATAAATTGCATTTATACAAATGGCATACAATACATTTCATTGTATATGTTACCACATTTAGCTCATGATATCCAAAAGAGTATTGTGTCTAATGATGTATTAGTATACATTATTTTCTGCATGCATAACACAAAACAGTAAATACATCATGTACTAGGGGCGTGAAAAGAGACAACAGAGAAAGTGCGTTTTGATAAAGATGGGATGAATGGTTAGGATATTAAATAGAAATGCCATGCGTTATGTACCCCCTCCCCCCCAAAAAGATTATGTACAACTTTTTAACACTTACTACACACCAAAGTAGTGAAAGAACTTTTGTGTGTAGTAAAGTGTTAAAAAGTTGTACATAATCTTTTTTTTTTTTTGTTGTTTCCAGTTCGGGAATTGATTTATTGTTCTAAACTAAAGCAGGTCCAAATTCATTAAAGGTTGCCAGGCGTGCACAATTATTAACAATTTGACGTCACACACGCCTATGAACAGAAATCATGTTTAGAGCTTGTGTAGAGAACAGAAGAGCTTTTGCTTGAGTGGCGTTTAGAGATGACCAAGGCAAAGAGCAGTGCTTGTTAAAGAGAGCTGAACATGAAGAACAACAAAGGTATCGAAAAACAAAATCCAGAAAAGCAGCTGATCACTCAACAAGTTCGGTAGAAGAAAGTCCTGAGGCTAAGCAGGCTGTTGAGCGCGTCCGATACCAAGAAGACTGTGAATTCCAGCTTACTAGCAACCAGGCTCGTCATTACCAGGAAGACACAGAGTTCAATCTTGCTAACAAGTGTGAACAAGGAAATGTTTAGGTTTTAACAAAACAGTGGTATAAAGTCTGAACCAATTGCTATCAGCACTGCTCAGAAATCCTGAGGGAGATCTTAAAAAAAATTTAGGGAAACAAGTAAATAAAAAACTTCTCTATCAAGAAAATTGTTGGTTGGATGTAGGATTGGTGGTGCAAAAAGCAAGGAAACAAGGTACAGTATGGTTTTGTAGGATTCTACAACTGAACAGTTGTAAAGTTTGTAAATAGAAAAAAATGTATAAATGTAAGTTGTAGAATCGTATAAAAGAGATCCTATTAAACCCAACTGCAATAGCACTGCACTTGTTTCCTTGCTTTTTGTACCAGTAGGGGACATATAGCCCTCACATGTACATAGGTACGTGTAGCTACATGCAGTGTCCCATAGGATTGGCCCACTGTACATGCATTGTTTCCCCATAGAATTGGTTCTCCAGACATATAAATGGTTCATAATGGCATAGAGTCTTCACATGTACATATACGTAGGAACATGTAGCTACATGCAGCATCCCATAGAATTGGTCCTCTGTACGTGCATCATGCCCAATAGGGTTGGTCCTTTGTACATACATGGTGTCCACATAGGATTGGTCCTTTGTACATGCATCGTGTCTCCACGTAGAATCGGTCCTTTGTATTGCATCGTGTTCCAATTGGATTGGTCCTCTGTACATATAAATGGTACTTCATGCATGACATACTTGAAGAGCCCTCACTTGAGACTGTACAAAGGTGTGTGTACTTGTTGCGTTGCATAGGATTGTCCTCTGTGGCGTGCTTCGTATCCACATAGGGTTGGTCCTTTGTACATACAGGTACATCATGTCCCAGGTACATCTTGTCCCCATAGGATTGTTCCTTTGTACATGCATCGTGTCCTCATAGCCCTCTAGAGGTACACATACAATTTATTCCTCATCTTTGTCAGTGCATGTGAATGTTGCTGATGTCCCAGTGGTGCCCACTCGGTTCTCATTCACCATGCCGGTCACATTTACCACGCTGGTCACACCAGTCGCATTCATCACCTCATAGCACAAGGATCCGGACCCGCATTCACACCAGGATTCACATCAGGACCAGGGGTATGTTCAGGAACATCCACACCAGGTCCAACGGCAGGTCAGGAACTTCAGGTGTATCGAGCTGCCTTGTACTTTCAATCCAAAAAGAAGCAACATGCAGTTCGAAGCGGTATAAACAAAGACAATTACACTAACCTGAACAGTGCTCCCATTATTCTAAAATATGCGCATCCTTTAAAAAAATATATATATTATAAACTGAGAAACCTAGGTTGTGATAGCAGAGATCATACATATAGATCTCTGGTGATAGCTCTGATGATGATCATAACATAATACCACTTGTGATGTATGTAAACAACACTTACTTTTCATTAGTGCTAAAAAAAAAATGAAGAAAAAACATGGCGTCCATGATGTTCAAACGTATGTGGTTCCCAGAACTAACTGATACTACAACTTTTTATTTTGGAAAAACATGAAGACAATGAATGGCTTTCCTGTTTTAAAAAAAAGTTAGAGTATCAATCTACAAGTGACCTCAATATTGGAAACCGTGTTATAGACACATGTATTATTTAACCCTTTAACCTCCTTAATAAAAATGTATCATATTGAGTAGTGCATATAAAGAGCATCAATTTGATGCCAAATATACCCATATAGGATCAGTGAGAAGAAAGTTATCACTTGGCAAGGTTACAATCTTGAATCATTCAGGAATGTGTATTTCGTAAACCATTAATGTTATTAAAACAATTATTTGGCCAAAGTACTTTCATATCAGGACACACATATATGAGAAGTTGGACCAACATCTAAAGCACAGCGTCCAACTTTAGGTTGAAAAGCCATGGAATGACCACGGAGTCTCATTGCTACAGTCCACCGCTAATGCAACACAAGGCACTAGCATACTGTGGCAAATACTAGGGGATCCACAATACATGCAAAATTCTGGGTCATCCACAATACAGGTCAACCTGACCGAGTCTTGGGATAAATGTATTAATTCCTCCAACTCCTAGCAGCACACACACTCACGACTATGCATAAAACCACTAAAATATGCATGTATTCCCAATATTGTTCGTGGCTAAAGGAATCTCAGGTGACTTGACTTTGTTAATGTCTTCAACATGGACTGTTTGTAGAAGTTCAAATTAGTTTGGTCGTCATTGTGCAATATATATATTTTAATTGGATGAATTTAATAATTGAATCCAGTGATAATTATACTATGTATGATAGAAAATTTTGTATGCTTATATCTAAAGTAAAAAAATGCTGAAAGTGTAAAACATGTTGCTTAATGGAGTACAAGCTGTTTGCATTTTTTTCTTTACTGGAATATAAAGTAATAGGTAATGCTTTATTGTTGGTTTCAAACTCCTCCTTAGAAAACCATGTCTGCAAAGACAATCCGATATAGATCTAAATCCTAGCTGCTGAGTCTATGTCTAGCTACATTCATTGTAGTGTATTTTGATTTGTTTCAGTTTAAACTATCCTTTTGCATTGTTATATTTCCATTGGTATAGGCCTATTTTCTCACATTGAAGTGTACTGATGTATGTTGCAAAGCAATGTAAATTTAGAATGATTTGCATGATCTTTGCTCCCACTTTTCCCCCCTCTAATAGGCACAAGTGCAAAATATGCACCAAGTGTTTGTCAATTCAACGACTGATAGTAACATGTGTGTGATGTGCAAGTGTATTGTACCACATTGTGATTATGATGGTGATGGAGTTCTTATTGCAATTTTGGGATCTCCTTGAAAAACGGATGGGGTGCCAGAAAAGAGTATAATCTTTAAGCACACAGTGCCTACAAATGTACAAGCTGATGCGTGTGAGTCAATGCTTTTACAAATCGCATATCAAAGAGCACCCGGAGCAAAGTACTGTCTTCTTCAAACTACATCTGATAATTCCAGCATGTTGGTTAATCCAGGTGTTACAGCAGAGGCCATAAGCTTCCTTGTCACAAACTGGCCACAATGGAAGAAAGACTACTACCTACACACTCTTATAGTGATTATCCCGTATGGAGGGAAGTACAAGGTAGACGAAGAGAAGGCTGTTAATGAAGCAATTAGATCTGGCATCATAATAGTGGCAGCTAGCGGATGGGGTGGATTGGGAATAGCATTCCCAGCCAAACTAGATGCAGTCATTAGTGTTGGTGCGGTGCAATGTAATGGCACTTTGGCTCCATTTTCTCCAAAAGGAAGGGAACTGGATTGTGTTAGCCATGGGTTGTTGAAGGTTGAAAGGGACTTCATTTTTGGCACAGGCATCAGCACTATTGAGATTGCTACAGATCTAGCACTCCTGTTCCAGCACTTCTCATGCACTCAAAGCCAACTTCTCCCACACATTGGCACCTTTGTTGTGCGAGAACTTTTTGAATCGTAGCAGGTAATAATCCTGCAACTATTGATGCTGTGGTGGCTATCATTGATCTATCCAAAGATCAAGCATTCCGTTACATAAAGGATATATTAGAGGATCGCAATAGGAGAGATGTTGTACTATCCACAAGAGAAAGAAGCAGTTTCCAACACAGAGCATTGGTCATCAAAAGAAATAAATAAAAGATGCAAAGAAAAGTATAATGATTTTCCCCATTTGAGTGGCACTAACATTACTATTGCCATAATTGACGACATTGATGACACTGTTTTGAATGACTTGTGTAAGGACTCTGTCGCCAAAGTGCAAACAGCAGATAAAGATGTTAAATATTTCAGCATAAGTGGTTCCAAGATTTGCTGCATCAATCACATCAAGAAAAATCATGTCTTACAATGTGCTGCAATTATTGGCAATACAGCTCCTGACAGCAAAATTATAATAATCACACAAAATAACCTTGATGAATTTGATTTGGAGCTCTTTGAAATTGCCCTGAATATTGTGAACAATAACACTGCCGATATTCTTCTCTTGTCATCTATTATACTAGACACTGTTGACTCGAAATACATCTGCAATATTAGTGTTCATTTGACCTGTCGAAATGTTTTATGTGCTGCTGGGAATGAAGGCAAGGGAGACCGTACAAGCACAATCGGTTACCCACCACGTGCAGGAGATGTGATTGTAATTGGGGCATGTGATCAAAATGGTGAAAGGTGTTCTTACAGCAGCTGTGGGAGGCAGGTGGATTTCCTGTGTCCGGGGCAGTTCAGTTTTGCTGTGGGTGCAGGGACTTGCTGTTCAGCATCTGCTGCAGCTGCTCTGATTGCACTGCTGCTTGAGTACATTGATAAGAAACTGTGTGCAGCACAAGAAGTAGAAGTCTGGATTTCAATGACGGAAGGGTGGAAGCCTCAGGCACTATCAAAACTAGCACGTAATACCCACCTTATGAGAGCTTTACTATCTAGCAACAAACTGCGTTTATGTCAACGCACAGAACATGCTTTTAATGAAGGACTTGGAATGCTTCTTATCGATAACCTTGCCTTGTTGGCTCCAGGTGGTATCAGACAAGTGATGGCTGACTTTCACAGAGAACGTCATGTGTAGTCCATGTTCAGAATTGCAGACATCCATAGACGTCTGTACAATTTAACATTCATGTCAAGTATTCGATTGTTTCTCAACATGGGCACAATATTATATTTTCTTTGACCATAAATAATACACCTGTCCATTCGCTTTCATCTTGTGAGCAACAGAATCAACAACAAAATTAATCACTTGCCATACGTTATGTTTTTCCTATTGAGTAATAATGATTTATAAAGTTGTCAATTGCGCCCTTGTTATTGTAAATTATTCGGTGTTGGTGTGCGTGCGTATGGGAGGAGCGTGTCATTCTAAATGCTCGTAGTGTGCCCTGGTTTTCAATACTTTTGAAATATTTCTTTTCATCGGCCGAATAGACGGAAGCGCACTCGCGACTTCGATGTGGAAGCTTAGTACGACTTACAGCGCAATTCTATATTATGCCGCTCATTCGTATTATAGTTAGTACAGTTCAATTCGTTTTGAAAAACCACACCACCCGGCAGACATAGCCCGGCTATGTGGCATTATGCGCCTATCAATGGTAAGTGCGACCCCCCCCCCCCCCCCCCCCCCCCCCCCCCATCCGGGACATAGGGGGATTTGACATTTATTAAATCAAATGCCCCAGCTAGCTCAACTCGCAAGGTTGGGGGTTAATAACTTGTCAAATGACCCTGTCCTGTTTTAAAAATAATATTAAACGGTCTACGGTGTACGTTGTTCTACTGCTCAAAACAAACGAAAGAACGTGCGTTCGCCTTTATTGGTATAAACCGTGATACTAAATGCTATATTTTTAACATGTTTTTTTTTTTTTTTTTGTACAGTAGTAGTTGTGTATTCTATTTAAAGTGCAAGCTTGTTCGTGTTGATGTTCCGTTCGTATTTAAAGTGCTGTCTGATTTCAGGTATCGATCTGCTACGATGTCCTGAGTCGCATGTGGAGATCGAAGAAACTGACGTTATCATTTATTTATTTATATTAAAAGAGAACGTATGCTTGTACTGTACATCGTACGTTACTTTCTTTTTTAAGCACGCTCAGTTTGACTTAGAGGTTTAATAGGTGTATGCACCTAGAAAAGAGAGTAACTATGTATTCTACCACAATCAGATCAGAACTGGATGGCCGTATTTCTCGTTCAAAACCACACATTCTATTCCAACACAGATAATACAAAGAATGCACCAAACGTAGAAAAAATCATTTACAAAAACCACAATAAAACCTTTCAGGCACAAATTCTATTCCAACACAGCGATAATGAAACCATGAACCACATTTGTCACAACAAATCCAGTCCTCTGTCGCAGTAGTGCATGTACTGTCTGTATGGAGACTTACATGCACCACAAAAAGTTTCTGCTTCGTTAGTTCCCTTGTGAATCTCAGCAACAGCCTTTTTGTTCTTTTGCCGGGTCACTGCAGCTTTCTTGGATCCCTTTTTCAACATTTCTGCAACTGTCACAAGATGTTTAAACCACATCTCAACCTCACAAGGTGGTAAAAGAACCTGTTTAGCTGCTTTCTGAATGATATTGCCATGGAAGGGATTGCCGTTATATTTTCTTTAAGGTTAGCGGATGGAGGCTTGCACATTGGAGTGATGGTTGCATTAATTGCTCTATCTGGTTTCATGAAGTGCACATAGCACTCACCATTTTTACACTCACTGCAGTTTCCACCATATGGTCTGGAATGGGCAGTGGTAAGTACCTAATGCTTGGACCACCATTGTACCATGTTGGGAGCTGATAGGCCCCAGAACGGCACATGGGATGAATACAGTCTTGTCTCAAACAGCAAATCAGTCTGTCTGTGCTGTCACTATTTCCAGTGCAACCCAATGACCTTAAAAGCGGGGCATCCATGACTCCATTACTTCCACCGTGTTGTCCATCAGTTGTGTTGTCACTATTTCCAGTGCTAGCATCCATGATTTCATTACTTCCACCGTGTCCTCCATCACCTGTGCTGTCACTATTTCCAGTGCAACCCAATTACCTTAAACGTGATACTTCCTTGATCACTATGATTCGATCAGCACATTCATGAATGGTCTGAATTTCATTGATACACTTGTCCATTCTAGCTATGCGTTGTGCCATACGATTAAATCCGAAGTGACGTCTTGCAGATTTGAACGAAAGCCCAAGTGACTTATCTATGCAATAAGATATGCATTGGTGCTCTCGTTCAGTCTGTGCTACACCAAGCAGTTGAGTAAACTCTGGTTTGTTCAACAATGTAGAAGTAAAAGCCTGCTGTTTAGTAGATTCTAGAAACTCAGCAATTTGTACATAGTCTATACCAGCTATGTGTTCCATTACATATCTGAGGAACCTCAACGAATTATTACCAGTGGCATTTGCAAAAGTTTTCGTTTTGCATGTTGAGATTGATAAGCCTGGTCTGGAAATACAGTTCTGTACAGAGATGAGACAGAATGAATACCTTTTTCTATTTTTAAAAGAGCAGCTTGTATCATTGGTTTACAAATACAGGGCTTTTTGCAGTGCTGTAGCTCACGATACGTAGCAAGAGCTTGGATGCAATCAAGCAAGGTACACCAGTTACAGGAGTCACATATATATTATTAGATACAACAGTATACATTCCAGGGTGATTAATACATTTAGCAATATATTGTGTGATTGTACTTGGCCTCCCTCTGCCTGACACAGTAGCAGTTATGTTGGAGGGAGGCCCTGATGAAAAGGGTCAGGCTGAAAAGAGTTGTCTGCTTGTTCTGACATTGGACTAAACATATCATACGAAGTACCTGAATATGATGAACCAGACAGATCCAAATCAGAAGTGGAACTAGATCGTCTACGGTGATACCAGTACGATTTTTTTTCTTTTCTTTTCAGTGTAGAAAGCTCAGATTCAATTAGTTGCTGTTCAATTAGTAAAGCTGATATATCACTCATTAGCTCATCACACAGTTTGTAGTTCTTATCCTTCTCACTCTCCTGACACCTATTCTGCTTCATTTTTATAGACAGATTGATATTGTTAAGCCTCTGCTCTAGATCAGACAGTTGTTTAGTGTGAGTGGATGCATCAATTTTTTGGCATTTATTTGAATTTCTATGATCAAGTTGAACAGAACGTGATTTACCTTTTTTGTACTCATACCCATTATCATGCACTCTCTTTCGTGCACTAGTCAGTAGCGCTTTCCGATCACACAACAAGGTAGGGGTTTCTATGGACAATTCAAATGCTGCCTCATTGATCAGCTGCTTGTACTTCGTGATAGGTTCCTTTTTGAACACTTTGGATTTTTCAGCAAACAAGCTTGTACTTGAGCTTTGACTAGTTTCAGCTAATAAACTATTACTTGAGCTCTGACTAGTTTCTCTCTGAAATTGATGATATAAAATGGCCATGATACAATTTGCACATACACAATAACCAGAAACGTTTAGTTAGTTACCAAATATAGTAATGAATCATCCTGTGCCTCACAAATTGAGGAGACAATTTGGAAGATATGTTTGTTACAATGCATGTCCACAAAATGCTAATGCAGGTATGCTTACCACAAGCTTTATCAATATCCAATTCAACCATAAAAGTATAGAGGATGCAGTGCCATACCAGGAAGGTTCACATGTTCACTCACCACCATGTTTTTTGGTGTCCAAAATTAATAATCATACAATGCATAGCTTAATACAATTGATGAGTGTGCCAATGCAAGAGTTAACCTTCCAGGGATGACAGTGCATCCTCTCTATACCAATTTGTCGCTTATGAACATTGTCATTTAATAAACACACATCATGCACGTGTCTTATGCATCGACAAAGCTAGCAGCTCGCGCATGCAGACTAGTAAATGTCTTATATTTGCGATGCCTACCTGGAGTGTGTGTGTGAATGACATGATTGAGAATTCACACATGCTCCTGATACATCATATGGAGAAATGGCCCATACATAGGCGGTCATCTTGCTTTTTGTTTTCAAATTGAATTTCAAACACGTTTATAATTTACGATAAATCAGACAGATTGTGATTCTGTGCTTTATAAGATTATACCATTAACCATTCGTAAACTACAATCAAGACAAAAATTTAATTTCTACCGCGCATAATTTATTCATAAACGAAGTAGTACGGAATACCTTGCGTCATCTTAGAATAAAGCTATAATTATTAAAATTATGTCGGCTAGCTATAGTGCATGAGACTTGTGTAGCATACGACGATGGTTCAATTCCCATTGCGTCCTTTTTTTTTTCTTTTTTTTGCGCGGTTTGGATTGAAAAGCAATCCAGCAAGATGGCTTAAACAACAATCCAGATCTTAAAGATGCGTTTCCAGAGTTGTGTAAAGTGTATGCCATTATTTCTGCCATACCGATCAGTTCCTGTACCGCCGAGCGTAGCTTTTCTGCGCTAAAGCGTGTGAAAACACGATTGAGGTCCACGATGGTGCAGGAGAGGCTCGAAGGATTATTGCTCTTGTCAGTAGAACGCAAAATACTTCTAACACTGACGAAAGAATCAGTAATCGATTCATTTGCACGTTCATCCTCTCATCTCTCAAGTGCGTTATTGTAGTTCAATTGTATGTATATGTACACCATTCTTTGTCATTTGCACGTAAAAATGACCGTGACAATTTCCGATAAATTACATGCGACGTGTGCACATATATATACGTGCTGCTAACATGCAGAAATTAAACTTTGAAACTTTGTAGGGGGGGGGGGGGGGGGGGGGGGCGCCTTTATATATATCTGCCCCCCCCAGCGCCGGGTGCGCCACAACGCCACTGAACGTCTGGTACAAACGGTGGAAGCATCAAATGTACAATAGCAGTCATACACTGGCGGTACGCACTTTATTGACCTTTCCCATTGAAAAGTAATGCCTTATTAAAGATTCCACACTTTTAACTTTGCAGCAGTTAGTCTGACTTTAAGTTGAGGTGCATAAGATTTGTGTCAACTATAACATTTGAAAACTACCATGTTTTCTCTGCCCCATATGTGTATGTACATGCGCATGTACATGTATATGGGACAGTTTCCACGAAAACGGCCCATCGCATATAATACATGACTGTATAAAATGTCTTTGCGTTTGAATCATTATAACTTCCGAATGATTAACGCTATCGACTTCCTATTTTCAACACTTCATACATTTTGGGGGCCTTGCACTTGACTGTGCAAGTATCGCAACGTCCAATACCCCACCGGGTTTAAACCTTTCGGTAGGAGTAATCAAATCGCTTCAAACTTGGTTTGTAAATAGAGAGGTCCCTACACGCACATTTTCCCGCTTGATATGGCAGGACACAATTTGCCACGATAGGTACAGGAACCTCTGTACCCACAAACCAAATTTTAAAAGCGATATGATTACAGGAGAACCGAAAGGTATTTGGCGGGTTTGAACCTAGTGGGGTATCATACATTGCAATACCCCAAAACGTATTTCACCATACAGAAATGGTGTAGTATGAAGTGTTGAGAATAAGAAGTCAATAGCCTTAACCGTTTGGAAGATATAGCGATTCAAACGCAAGGGAATTTTGAGGGGCAGTTTCCACATCCCAAATATGTGTGCATACATGTATGTGTATGTACATGTATGTATGTGTTTATGTACATGTATATATGATATGTTCTTGATCTTCATGTCTTCTCAGCTTTGTAGAGACTCACTGATGGAAGAACCATGTTGGTGATTCAGTGTCAGCTCTCTTGAACTATCCGGCATGCTCCCGCCTGAAAGAGTGCTGCAAGATGTAAAATAGGTCACAGTCAAGTTGAACTTTGATTTAGGACTATTGGAGCTAATGATACATTAGTGTGTGCTTAATTGTAGTCATTTCAGTACTTCACCACAGGCCTATTTCTTGTCTGGCCACTTAATTATATGTAAGCTTTTGTTTTAAGGAAAGAATTGCTTCCGAAGGTGATAGTTAGGACTGATATTTGTTTTATGGGACACAAATATAAGGCATAATCTCCCTGTCTGAAGTAATATCTGTGCATGCTACCACAGCCTCACCCGTCCACTAAAGGGTACTGTCAAAGAAACTAGAGGACCCAGTTCTCATTGTTGTTGAAAGCATCATCACCTGCTGACAAGCTCTCTGTGTCAGCACCTCATGCTGCATCCTGGCTACTGGTCACACCTCCTAGTCTTGACCTGAACTTTGAACCCAATGAACTGTAATTCTCCATCCAATGGTGGCTAGGGATGGACACGGCTATAGAGGCTCCTCATGTTCTTTGTGCCCTGGCGCTACTACCTGTAAACAGGCCGGTGATGTTGTCCAGTGCCCAGCCATTGAATCACATATATGTAACAATGAGTAAACAAGCACATACATGTACGTTGTGGGTGCAAGGGTCAAGCATTTTAGATGGTGCAGGGACTGATACAGAAAACAAAAGATAGAGGCAGCAAAAACTGTTTGTCATTTGCAATCACCCCCATGATGGGTGGGGCCTTAGGAAGAACTGTATCAAGTTTTTGAGGGGTGACTCTTTCATTGTAAGGGCATCCTGTTCAGCTGATCCTGACAAGAGAGTACATCCAATTTCAGTGATGGATCCAGGATTTCCAGTTTGTGGGGGGAAGGGGGGGGGGGGGGGGACAAATGACCCATGCCAACATCCTGCTCCAGCTGGGGTATGGGGGAGTGGCTGTAAGCTCCTCCATAGGGTCTAGGGAAGAGCATATTACATTGTACTACGACATCAACCCATATTTCAACAAGTCAAAGAGTGTATGGAAGCGCTTGTGCCTACAGTACATGTACACAGATAACATTACATAGAGGTGTAGCTCCTCCCATGGATGTGAGATAAGATAACCACAGGCATTACCCCTTACCTTACACACACACCACACACACACACACACACACACACACACACCCTCCTTCACATGAAATCCAATCTTCATGTAAAGGTATCTGCCACACTATCTGCCAATCAAGTGAAGGTAAGTATACACAGCTCACAAGATGGGTATTCATTTTAGCCAGGACAATGGTTGTGTACACCTTGGACTGCCCTTGTGGGTTTTGTGGTAGTGGTCAGGCCCCAAGGCCAACATAAACAACGAAGTACTGAGTATACCATATCAACTCTAATAGTACATGGCTACACTACACCCTTCTCCTACAACTCTCCTCTCTGCTAGTGGAGCATACTGCCCCAAACATTCATGACTCCAACAAGTCAGTACAGGGAGGATAAATGGTATGTGTAATTTTGCCAGAGATGTCCCTGCTGGTGTACATGTACATGACTACAGGAGGACAGGAGAGAGGGAGTGAGGGAGGGAGGGAGGGGGAGGGAGGGAGGGAGGGAGGGAGGGAGGGAGGGGGAGGGAGGGAGGGGAGAGGGAGGGAGGGAGGAGGAGGGGGAGGGGAGGGGAGGGGGGAGGGGGGAGGGGGGAGGGGGGAGGGGGAGGGGGAGGGGGGAGGGGGGAGGGGGGAGGGGGGAGGGGGGAGGGGGGAGGGGGGAGGGGGGGAGGGGGGGAGGGGGGGAGGGGGGGAGGGGGGGAGGGGGAGGGGGGAGGGGGAGGGAGTGAGAAAGTGAGGGAGGGAGGGAGTAGGTGAGACAGGAGAGAAAGAAAGGAAGGAGGAGAGAGGGATAAGAGCAAAGAAAGATGGAACACAAACTAAGTGATTGAAGTGTACACAATGTACCTGGGCAGGCTGGCTGCAGCACTGATGAAGCCCAACACCATGTTCCAACTGGAGTGCAGTGCCTGCGGGCGTGACTGGAGGACCTGTCCAACAGATAACGTACTGAGCACAGATCATATACATGTACCATGCACACTGTTATTTGCGCATGTTGCACACAGTAGCAGAGAAGACATACATGTACATGTAGAAAGTGAAGGGGAGGAGGCCAGTGGTGTTGTAGCTGATCACAGTAAGGGGCAGGACACCCGCCAGAGCACCATTGTAATACTAACTGAAGTTGATGAGGATGCCATTACTGTGAGTTGGCAAGTCCCAAGACACAATGATGTAGGTGGAGCCCACATTCTGCACCGACACAGCATCAAATCCATCCGGTGCTGGGGGAAGGAGGGGAAAGAGGATGACATCACATGCATGCACACAATGACATCACACATACATGTAAATGTATACACAGTCAGTGACACACACATACACACGCACACGCACACAATCACGCACACCGAGGTACCATTCAGGAGGGGATAAGACACATGCTGTAAGGGGTTGCAATGCCATATCTGCTCGTGTGCTGGGAAATCCCTCAAAGTAGACTTTCATGGTCAGCAGTGGGACAATCACGTCAGTGATGGCCGCCGCGTGCACCGTATCCACGGTGACGTAGAAGGTATTGGAGGCCTGCTCAAACAGTACCACGTACCCCTGGCCATCACAGAGGTTACAGGAGGGACTGCACCACACTCGCACCGACGTACAAGCTCAACATGACCGATGAGTTCTGAAGCTCACAGTGTGCCACTGACCATCAATGAAGGTTCTGGTACTGTTGGATCCAACCGACAGCTGGTCCAGAGCCCACATCAAATATTAACAATGGCAACCCGCCATGAAGCTTCACCTCCAGGATGTCAGTTATTACACTGTTGATCTGGTAGAAGAGAATGCCGCTGGGGTTGTAGGCATGGAACTGGACTGTGGCCTGGTTAATAAAACCACAAAGGAACATGTGCCCGCTGAATGTAGCCAGGCCCCTACTGTCGAAGGAGGTGCCCACATCTCTGACTGGGACTTAAGGCTGGGGACTCGATGGTGCAAGGTTAGGCAGTGATGACATAGTCAGGTTGGAGGGGAGCATTCCATTGGAGGGACATGGAAGAGAATGTGGTATTGAGGATGAGGGGGGGAGCTTGGCCCACAGGTGCTAAGGGTGTGAGATAGATACAAAGTGGTTGTCAATGACCACTTGGGGCTTTGTTGAATATAATTAAACACAAAACACATAACCCACACACACATCATGTGCACATGGCACACATGCATGCAAATGCTGCTTGTGTCTGCTAAGTGTACAAACTGAATGATGACTGCCATTTTCTTTACACAAGGCAAGAAGAGAAGGCCATAAAACATGTACCTACAACACCAAATCATACACACGTACATGTACCTGCAACACAAACAACATCCACACACATACATGTAAACACACACCCACACACCCACAACACACACAACACAACAACACACACACACAAACAACACACACACACACACACACACGCACACACACACGCGCACGCACACGCACACACATACACACACACACACACACACACACACACACACACATGGTCCACATACACAACGTATACATACCACTATCCAGTGTTGTGACATTGGCAACACCACCAGTCTGACATCCAGCTGTGGTGCATGCTGCTTCCACAAAGCTGTACTGCGTTGACGGCTGCAGGTTATGTACCATGGAACACTGGAGGTAGTGAGAAGGACGTTCCCCAGTACAGAAACAGCTTACACATTGCAGGCTGTGATGATCCCATTGGGAACTGTGGGGTTCAACTACATCACATTGACAGAGGAAGAGGAGAGTGCCAGAAGCTGAGGGCTTGGAACCCCCAATGGTGCTGTGAAAGGGACCAAGATGTGACAACCATACACAAATACACACACACACACACACACACACACACACACACACACACACACACACACACACACACACACACACACACACACACACACACACACACACACACACACGACAGTGTGCATATACATGTACATGTATGTGAGTATGCATGAATACATATGTTCACACACACACACACACACACACACACACACACACACACACACATGCCTCACATTGATTTTCATTGCAATACAGGGGGTGTGGTACCTACATGTACTTACACAGCATGCGGCGTGAGCGGGACAAATACAAGTGGTGGTCACAATAAATGGGTGGGGTATATATAATAATCGGAGATCAAACACTTCCAAAGGGTGAGGTTTCCCCAAGAAAGGTGCCCCCCCCCCCCATCTCACACATCATACTGGATCAGCAGTATTGGACAGTGCAGTCACAGCGTTCAGAGCAGTAACATTGGAGCAGCCTGGGATGTGGGCATGGCTTGTAATATCTTCAAGCTGCAGGAGTTGCTTTGGCCACACCCACCGGATGTGCAGGCCTGTACCAGTGTAAACAGTTGTAGTTCATATACAGTGTATGGTATTGGACAGGGCAGGGATTTACCGCTCCCACCCCCTATCCACCCCCTGGTTTGCCCCTAATTTGAATAACCCAGGGAGAAGGCCAACAGTATACCATATCCACACTCAACAAGGCCAACAGAATAGGGAGAAGGCCAACAGTATAGGGAGAAGGCCAATAGTATAGGGAGAAGGCCAACAGAATAGGGAGAAGGCCAACAGTATAGGGAGAGAGGCCAACAGTATAGGGAGAAGGCCAATAGTATATAGGGAGAAGGCCAACAGTATAAGGCCAAAAGTATAAGACAAGGCGAACAGTATAGGGAGAAGATCAGCAGTACAGGGAGAAGGCCACCAGTCTAACAATAAAGGAAGAAGACCAACAGTATAAGGAGACGGGCAATTAACGGTTCGAGAGTAAGGCCACGACGAATTGATAAGTCGTTTCACGGATTCCCGATAAGGCGTCGGGTGTGCGGCGGCGGCAAAAAAAAAAAAAAAAAAAAAAAAGTGAATTTAATTCTGCGGCGGGCTGATAACAAACCCATTTCCGTGTTTCCCCTGGTGTATATCGCAAACTTGTTTTAAAATACATTCTGATCTTTGAGTAACGCAGTAACGGACATTGTAACAGCCCAATTGCTGGCAAACATGGGTAAGTCTACAATGTGATGTGCGCCGGGATCTGAGGGAGAGATTTCAGTTTTCACGACAGTCGATCACGAGTGACATTGCCATTGTGTGATCAAACAAGCCGCCAAACGTCTCCTCCCATTCACATTTACGTACGCCGAGGGAATACAACCTCTTTTGTAGTGGCACAAACTACTATATATACAACTTAAGTACGCCATTCGTATTAAACTTCCTGTCACGCGGTCAATGGCTTTGAATTAAAAATTTTTTTTTTTTAAGTTTCGAGCGGCGGAGTCCGTGAAACGAAAAATCAAATCGTCATGGCCTAAAGGGAGAAGGCTACCACTGGTTATAGTACAGGTAGATGTGCACAATTATAGAGAGATGGCCAACTGTACTAGTATAGAGAGAAGGCCATATCTACTCCTTCCAAGATATGCGCATACCTGTAGGGCCGAACACTACCCACTGCCGAACACACCCTACGCTACTAAATTCACATAGTATACACCTGCGTCTCAGAAGATGAAAGCATGAAGGGCATACGCGTAGTTCGATCCCTGCATGCATCATTGTGCCTAATTGATGCGCTCCACATCTCCAGTGCAAGTGACGCATAATGCATCGGTTCAATTATAATTGTAATTCAAATTGTATTGATAGTTACGATACAGACATTGATATTAACCCCCACTAGCTAGCTCAGGAACTTATAACTGAGCTGTTGGTCGATATCTGTTTAAAGACTCGCGTGTGAACACCTTATTGATAACCTATATAGTATCCTGTGCTCAGTGTGTGTGTGTGTGTGTGTATGTGTGTGTGTATGTGTGTGTGTGCCTAATACACTCTAACTTGAAGTGCCAGGAGCTACGTAACAAAATCGTTGAATTGGCACTATAGCTATACTTCGGCACGATGAATGAAATATTGAAAAAAATTGATGAACAAATAGGATGAATCAGTAAATACATATGGTTGCCATACATTGTAATGAAGAAGAAATTAGAATCAAGCCACAATAAATACATGCAGTGCATGACGAGGCAAAGCTCGAAGGAAGGATATGGCAGAATCCACCGCAATCATGACCTCATGCTTGTATGTAATGCAGCCCATCTGTGGACATGGGTCTGTTGTAAGTTCTCATAGATCCTTTCATTTGCTCTGGCAGGATAGCTCCTGGGGTAAAGTGTGATTCTCGTAAGGGGTGGGTCTCTCCACCTCGCTGATGGTGCTCAGGGAAGAAGCAGGTGGGACAAAGTCATAATTGGAGTACTTGGCTGGAGACTGTGTGGAGTGCATGTACACGTAGTCTGACGCATTATACAAAAGGCGATTCATCGAAGCAGGATGGATCATCAGTTCGTACTCATCCCCACCACCATGAGCATCACAGGATGAACGAGGGGTGTGGTAGGTGTAGCACCAGCAGGGGCGGGAGTCGGCTGGCTGACACTGCGACGGGGCACAACTCCTTCTGCACACGAACACATGCCTTGCAAAGCCTTATTATTCTCGACTTTGCCATTCTTTTTGTCATGATGTGTATACTTGCTGTGGCAATGCACTTTAATTGGACACCTGAGATCAATCTGGTACGACCACAACTCACAGCTTTTTGGCATAAGTTCCATCTGAGAGGTCAACTTCTATGTTAGGCAGGTCCCTCCAATCGGCACCAGGCGTTAAAGGAATGTAACGTATGTGGGCTGTCACCAATGGGTTCATCTCCTAGCAGATGTGGTCATACAGTATCGGTTGGTTCTTGCAACCTCGCAACTGCAAATACAGTGCAGGGAGGTATGGGTGAAGTCTTAACACGATGTGGGAGCAGGGTTGTGTGGGAAAAGCTCACCAGTCGTTGGAAGTGTGATCGCGGTTCCCCAAAGTACCGTATATCCCTTGCAGAAGCTCCATTCTTGATGTCGGGAAGGTCAGACATAGCGTCCAGCACTGTGATCATTCTAAGAGCTGCACACGACAGTCGAGTGATGTTTGATACGTACTGAGGAATGGGTTATTTGTGAAAGATGTCAGGAACCAAGATGTGAGTACCTTCTTGTCATCCACCACTACAGACAACTGGACAGCTCGAGGACTGATCACATGAGTTAAAGGGGCAGTTTCTCTCCAGGAGCTGCAGCTATTAAGATAGCTCTGTGTGGAGCTACACACCACACCTTAAGCTCCCCAGCTACACACCACATCACACCTTAAGCTCCCCAGCTACACACCACATCACACCTTAAGCTCCCCAGCTACACACCACATCACACCTTAAGCTCCCCAGCTACACACCACATCACACCTTAAGCTCCCCAGCTACACACCACATCACACCTTAAGCTCCCCAGCTACACACCACATCACACCTTAAGCTCCCCAGCTACACACCACACACACCTTAAGCTCCCCGAAGCTACACACCACACCACACCTTAAGCTCCCCAGCTACACACAACAGCTACCTTAATATTAATATTCTACCTTATTAATATTCTACCTTAATATTCTAATTACAAAGCACCTTAACAGGTACAGACAAACCATGTCCATGTACATGACAGAAAACACACTCCCAACCCACCATAACCAGCAAAATACTCTCATTCACCACAGAGAACACTTCATCCAATGGGAATAACAGCCGTCTCATAGCTGGCACGATTTCAGATCTGGGTATAGCGATCCCAAATATCGTTAGGCTACTGTTTAAACTTAGTAACCTACCTTTGGGTTCATGTATACCTAATTTGAGGGTGTGGTTAACGGCCAATATTCTTATTTATTGTGCACTTTGTAATTTTCGGGTTTGTCTGCATAAGCACACAATACTTGGCCCCCACCATACCTATCTGCACACTGCTCTTGATATTCAAATACGTAGGTACGAGTGGTCCGCACACGTGCATGTCTGGATATGTATCTGCATACCATGGCGTGCGCACACTCTGCATATTACTGCATGCGATACAATGTCGCGCAGTGCATGTGGCATGTGGCAACAATGATTTGAAATGCGTAGCATACAGAATGCATTTGGGTTAAGATGATATGCAATGCATTCAAAAAAGACTATTCTTTGGAAAGCAAAGTTCTTCTACTTCAAATGTTCAAAAGTTCAGAAGTTCAAACTAAATGGGGTTTGGTAGTGTGGTCAGGAGTGGTTAGAGGAGGGTGGTGGGACATTGGTCAACACACCTGATCAGATTGCATTTGATAGCCAGCCATTTGCCTCACATCAGAGGAGCCTAACTTTACTACTCCATCCTCAGAGTAGCTATAATGAGAGTGAACACATTGACCTTTTGTCACCCAGCAGCCACAACCAATCCCTTCACACACACACATCTTCCCCTCACATCACAATTTTGACCAATACACACACACACACACACAC
Source organism: Ephydatia muelleri (assembly GCA_013339895.1). Taxonomy (NCBI): domain Eukaryota; kingdom Metazoa; phylum Porifera; class Demospongiae; order Spongillida; family Spongillidae; genus Ephydatia; species Ephydatia muelleri. The sequence continues at coordinate 2,852,971 of JABACO010000017.1, forward strand.
ACACACACACACACACACACACACACACACACACACACACACACACACACACACACACACACACACACACACACACACACACACACACACACACACACACACACACACACACACACACACACACACACACACACACACATACACACACACACACACAATTTGCAGACTCACTCCTCAAACACCACATAGTAAAATAGAGGTGACTCTGGAACAAAGGAACTGCTGCTACATGTAGCTTCATCGGGAGTGAGTGGAGTTTCCTCTTTCATCACCTTGACAACCTTGGCCTTCAACCAAGCTCCCATGCTGAGGTGTCTTGCATCCACTTTGTCCCCAATCTAACAGAAAGAGGACCAAAGGTGACAATCCTAGGGAAGCGACGCCTTAAATAGGAAAAATACGGCGACCCCACTAAAAATCATGGCAAATGTAGTGTACTAACAATCCCCTTTTGGCAAATGCTGAGAAAAATCTGGTGTGCTTGGTATTAAAGTACCCCATACATGTCTATGAGAAGTTATACGGGAATATTCGGTGATTCGCAAACCGCGAATTAATTAGCTTTCCCTTTGACCGCTCATTTCTGGATATGTGCTCCTTCTTTGCTTTAGATTTGCCTAGGTCTCGGCATTTCTGACTGAATGCAATACATACATTATCAGAGAGTGTGTGCTAGCTAACACATACACGTGTACTAACCTTAAACAGATCAATCCTCCTCAATGGGAACACATCAAGCATCGCCAGTTGATCTCCATCGGAGAGGTGGGCATCTATAAGAATGCAATACATACATTATCAGAGTGTGTGCTAACACATACACGTGTACTAACCTTAAACGGATCAATCCCCCTCAATAAGAACACATCATGCATCGCCAGTTGAGCCCCATCGGAGAGGTGGGCATCTATAAGAATGCAAAACATACATTATCGGAGAGTGTGTGCTAACACATACACATGTACTGACATTAAACAGATCAATCCTCCTCAATGGGAACATAGTAGATGCTGACACTGCTGACAGGCAATGGAGATGGTGAACCTTGTTCCATTCACCGTAACATCCAATGCTTCATTCTCTCCTCCGTTTACCGTATTATACTTCCTGCATCATTCTCTTATCCATGAGCCACATCTGCCATTTAGAAAAATTACTATAGCACTACGTGGTTGAGGCGCTCGTTGCAGGTTACGATCAAAGTTAACTGATCAGTTGGAAAGTTCATCCCGCCTAGTTTAAAAACGTGGACCGTAGATTATATGTTACCTGACTGCCTGTGTAAGTGTGCAGACAACTTGGACACTAGAGTACGCCCTACCTCCCACTCGAGAGTTCGCTTACCCAGGTACCGTGTACCCTACATTCCATTACACCTTGTCCATATTGACAATTTCCGGCTGGCCATCAGCCAGGCTGGTAACTTGTTCTGTATTATTTATATTTGGAAGCCTTATATGTATTCGAGAGTGGCTGGTAACCAATAATTTGATTGTATCAATCTTAAGCTTAGATTAACTTGGAATTGCATTTCACAAGGGTTCAAATTGATTTTCAAACTAGGGTGGTTGGACAGCATATCAGTGGGCACTCGCGTTGGGTCATCAAAAAGCAAAAATGGTACTGGAAAATAATGGTGCATTAAGGGAACCAAATAAGGAGGTGAGTGTCATGCAACAATATTATTCTGTTATGGAAAGTCCCGATTTTGAACTGTCACTGCCAATTACACTTTCACATTTAAACACCAAGAATCATTTAGAGGCTTAATTTATGTTCCAATTAGCTGTTAGGAAAGATATCATTCTGTATCATTTAGGCACCTGAAAGAATAAATAATTAGTTTGAATTTTTAGTACTAATATAGCCACTGCTTGGGACCAGCTTGAGGGTTGCAAGTAAATATTGTGTGTATGAATGTATGTTTATGTTTCATACATGTTTAGTTATTGTTTGGTACCCTGCACCAAACAATAGCTCAATGTAAGGCAATCTCAATTCAGTGGCTAAGATTTAATGTATACTATTCTCAGTGTACTTCGAAGTATAAAAATAAAAAGAATTTTTAATTATTATTTTTAATATATATTTTCGACAGTTAGTGCATTTTCATTAGTTTTACACAAACGGAAAGTGGGGCCCAGCTATGGGCTTTGTTAGACTCAGTGAATAGCACAGAACCTTTGCTTACCCATTACTGTCCTTGAGCAAGTCGTTTTGCTATGGAGTCTTAAGCAAACTCTTATTCTAACCAATGGCATACGGGTCCCACTTAAGAAATCATTTATTACAATAAGGCCCCAGTTCTTGAAGCCTGCCTTCAATCATATGTGGCATCTCCTACACTGATGGTACAATGGACAATCCTAGCCGATTCTTTTGAGTTGTAAAGACTTCAATCGCCTAGAGATCAGAGAGAATACTTATCTTCACTGCAAGCCATTTCTTCTAAGACTATTCAAGCATTACTATGAAGTTAATTATTTAAATGCCTCCACATTTTCGTCATTGTGCTCTATATCCCAGTGTTGGATTGCAGCATTAGGTTTACCAGTCTGTGCAATTCTGTGGACAAAGTACTTAGGATGTGCTTGATTAGAGAAAAGGGGTTGACAAAGATCTAGTGCATGCAATATGTTGAAAACAATGGCAAAATCACATAACAGACTATGAAATAGTATCTGGATTGTGCTTCAGGATGGGGAACATTCAGCCTACATTTGTTCAGAATCATAACACTCAATCAATGTACACATTGTATACTTCATGATGATGCTAATTGAATTTTTTTTCATGATACTTGTGGTAACATTTACTTGTTCTTTAGTCAGCCGATTCTTGTGATGAGCTGATGAGTCGAAATGACCATCCAATTGTATTTGACAAAACTCGAGAAGCCTGTACAAAATGGAGAGAAATAGGAAGAGCACTTCGTTTTAATATGGATGAACTGGATGAAATTACTCGAGAAGATGGACGCCATGGTGATACTGATTATTATGAAGCCATGTTGAGGAAGTGGTTGGAAAAGACAGCTACTACTGGGCAATTATCTGCTGCACTACGCAGTCGTTATGTGGGCAAGGAGTTGTTAGCTAACACTTTCATTGAAGAAATGGAAAAAATTAGGTGTTCAAGGGTTTAGTAAGGGGTTCAGAAAGAACGTTTGCCTAGTATGTTCTATATATTTGTAATTAGAGCTACCTTTGTCCTATATTAGAATATTCTAGTGTTTAGTCCTGTTGTGTACTTTTTGTTTGCTGTACAGCTTTAGATTGTTTGAAGCTGCCAGGCTGTAATAAGTCTCTATTATTAGAGTAGACATTATGCTGTACTAGAAGCGCTCTACAACATTTTATGCATCCAAATAAAGAACTTTGGAAATTTATTTTCTGTTTGTCACATGTTTGATTTACTAATAAATACTGCAAACTGTGCACATGCCCTCAACACACCGTGCGTATCCAAATTGTCACAAACTAATGCTGGTGACCTCATCGGTCACTATGCAGTTTGAGTCAGAAGTTAGAGTGTTGCTGCGATATACCGCGATTAACGATATATCATGATTAAAATCTTATCGCAATTAATGAATATCACTAATACTGACATTTATATCATTTAACGTATGCAAACGAGAACAGGTAAGATATATGACATCAAACTTGTTCCTGCTTGAAAGAACGAGTTCACATTGCATCACATCTACCTTGATTAATTTAAGCCTATACTACAGAAATTGAGAGATTTCGAAATTTCCACCACATCAAAGGGTCATCTATACGAAGGTTATTTCCTACCTCCTTTACATATCCAGAAATTCCAATACATCAAGAGGACATTAATTTCAAAACAGTCACATGCGTCAATTCACATCAATGGATGTGACCTTAAACAATCTGCAGCATAGTTGAAAAAGGGGCGTTACGAGGTATTTCAGTATCAAAACACAGCAATGGTGGGATATACAAACATAAACCTGTCAAGTAGTTGACATACGATATAGTAAGCAAACTTATGTATTGTTGCCAAGTGCATAGACCTACCTGTATTGTGTTCTAGATACAGGACCAATAATGTGTTCTTTGTTCATCACGGTCCTGTTATACTGTAGCTCATGTCATTACAAGTGTTCTTCGGTTGCCATTGCATGCAGTATTGATAATAGTTTAGGTGCCTATCCATACTTGAACGAGTTTTACAGACATGTCCGAATTCTGACCAGGTTCGCACCTGTTGGCATCACACCATAACAGGTTGATAGAGAATTCGTCACACAGTAGGTGGAACAATGTTTTTTAACTCTTTGAATGCCAAGTGCATATAAACATGCATGCTCACAAAACAAAAATTATCTGCCTCCCCATTCATGCAGTGCTGTGTGTTATATTGTGTTGATCAAAATCATTTTGAATATGCATACCAGATGATTTCACTTCACTTCATTATATTAGTGCATCAATGTAATCCTGCAAGAACAAGAATGTGTAGTGTAGAATAACATGCCTGTTCACTCCCCCTTTTGCAAGTTAGCATTATGGGTTGTTGTAACAAAAGGTGCAGCGGGTTATAATGGACACACAAAATGTGCTTACACCGGATAATGGGGTTCTTTAGCCAGTGTGAGAGGAAACGTAATTCCTTTGTACATGGACTATAAGGTTACCAGTGCAGCAAGCATATGCATCCATCATAGAGTTGTGACTGATCAACACAATTTTGCACAATTTTGCACGCAATATCGAACTCATGCATGAATGGTGTAACGGTTGTGTGTGCATGCATACATATATGCACTTGGCGTTCGAAGAGTTAAAGTGCTTCTGGGAATAAACATAGTTTTCTATCCCAATGATCACTTTTGCATATTTACACTGCATTGCAGCTGACTAAAGCAATGACTAGGCTAGTGCGGCATGCAAAATACAATGTCTGGCAGGTACATATTTATTTACACATACCACACTGTTTATGTATGTATTCTATTCATGTGGAAGTTACTGAAATGCTCACGATGAAATAGTAGCATCAGCTGAAGGTGATATACCATTTAATAAATTTTAATTGTATTCATCTGATGCATCATGCATGTATCAGTTACAATGAAAACAGTAGATACAGACATGAAGCTGATAGCGAAGGAACTGCCACTGTCTTATTTTCTTTCCAACTGTGCGCCAATCTTTTCATCACTGAAGAGTAGGCTGCTCAAATTTCAACTTCCTTCACATTGGGTGATGACAAGTGATACTGAGCCATGTACATCCAATTCTTCAAATTACATCAGACTTGTTAAGCTTAAATATCATGATTGCATGTAACTAGTAATTGTAAATTTTACTGTACACATTGATGTTTACGTAGAATGTTCACTACTTGCATCACGATCTTAGCACTGTTCTGAATAGGATCTTCACTGCATGATTTTCCAAAAGCATTACAATGCATTCAAGATGTTCTTTCTCTCATACATAAATTGGACCTTGTCATTTGTATTGGTAATCCTGCGGAAAAGTATTTGGAGCTTACTAGTTTGCAGCCGATTGAAGGTTAGAATCAATATGTGGGACAGTTTCCGCGAAAATGTCCTAAGTTTTATAACATTATAACTATAAAAATGCTCTGCCCGTGAATCGTCGTCGTAGCGTCCGAACGGTTAATGCTGTTGCCTTCCTATTTTCACCACATGATGCCACACCATCTCTCTATGAATAAATCGAATATTGTCTCTTAGCTCCACTCCCTGGGGAAAATACAAGAGGTCTTACCTCCAGGGGTTCGAAACACGAGTATTTCCCTGCAGGAGTGTCGGCATTGCCTCAAATTCGGTTTCCAGTTAGAGAAGCTCTTGAGGTACTTCAATATCTTTTTCGTTAATTTTTACTTCAACAGGTGATAAGATATTTGCTTTCTAAGTTAAAGCACATTTCCCGCTAGTTTCGCGGGTCGGGTCGAAACTAGCGGGAAATGTGCTTTAACTTAAAAAGCAAATATCTTATCACCTGTTGAAGTAAAATTTAACGAAAAGGATTTTTAAGTAGCTCAAGAGCTTCTCTAACTGGAAACCGAATTTGAGGCAATGCCGACACTCCTGCAGGGAAATACTCGAACCCCTGGAGGTAAGACCTCTTGTATTTTCCCCAGGGAGTGGAGCTAAGAGACAATACTCGATTTATCCATAGAGAGATGGTGTGGCATCATGTGGTGAAAATAGGAAGTCGACAGCATTAACCGTTCGGACGCTACGACGATTCACGCGCAGAGCATTTTTATAGTTATAATGTTATAAAACATAGGACATTTTCGCGGAAACTGTCCCATGTCATTATGTATCAATATTCTGCCATGTACGCAGTGAACAGAAGGTGCAATGTTGACGCTTGGGGCAGGTAGCTTCCAGGAACTATTCTGGCAAGAACAGTTGAAAGTATCATCACAGTCAAATGAAAAAGTATGAAATTGCACCCTTTAATGATCAATGGTGCCTATTCAAGTAAGGCATATGAATGTCTCCCGTGGTCTAAATGCATCAAGCTTCCATCTCAGACGTTCTTTTAGAGGGTGCACAGACTTGGAAATTATCTTCCTTAAAATGCTTGAGATACATATCCTGCAGTGAAATATAATGCATTTTCTCCTCACAAGTAAGGGAGGCTTCTTCAGTTGTATCTGCTTGGGTGGTTTCTTCAATTAGATGCAGTAATATGATCTCTTTGCGTATGATGGCAGTCACCCTTTGAAAAAAAATGGGACTTGCATGAATGCAGCCTGAAGTCTTGAGAAATGTATTCCACTTTTCTCTAAACTCTGGAGAACACGTATGCTTGTAATATTTTTCTCTCTACATATTCATTGTGACCTGTAGCCTCGTTAAGCACAGCATCCTTGAAGGGAAGATATTAGCCAATCTGAGAAACACTTCTTTACTGTTGTTTTCACTAGGTTTATGATTGTATACTGTGATAAGGTCATGCTGTTCCGCGATGCCTGTTCTGATTGTATCTGAAATCCACCGTTCGACAAAACTGATGTTATTTCTTTTTGTATAGGATTTCTATTGAATCTATAATGAATAAGTATAAATTATATTGCATCAAAGTGGCAGATGTATATTCATTCCATCGACCACTATGCCTATATATACTGTACGTACCTTCCATAGAGGGCGGATTGTGACAAGGAGTGAAAGGGTTAAACGTCTGGTTTCCAATCTCGTTAATATATAGACACGCCTGCATGCACACTCCGACACCATGTACCAAAGGCCTAATTGTGCTCAGGTACTGTTGTGTAAACTTACCACCGGTGCATGCAGACCTTACAGTTGTGGCTCGATAAGAACTCCATTTGCAATCTAGGTATACAGCAAATGCAAAGGTGAGACTGTAGCTTCGTCATGGCAGGAATGGCGCAATTTTCGACTGAGCTGTGAGAGAGGTTTCCACTGTTGTGAAAATCACACTACTTGTACTACACATGATGCACGCCTATTTTACCAGTTAGCTTGCAATGAGGATCATAAAATCAAATGACTAGAAAACAGCAATGACTCCCTCCTTGACAAAAAAAGGGGGGACACATGTGTGCGTTATCTCGCTCTCCTAAAGTCTGCCTTGGAGGATAGCATGCAGCTACATGTATAGCCATGTGCATGTATGTGCGGTAGAGATATGCAGATCTTATCCTGACTTGTAGGCTTTTCTAAGAGTGACTGCAAGCCGTGACCTTTTGCTGAGCTGGTTACAAGTACACATACCATCAGTTGCATTCCAACCACTGGGGTTTTAAGAATGTGGTACATACAGCACAGTGGTCATTATGCAGGCTGTCTAGTGTTTGATTGGCTGTGTGAAAAAAAATTTCATTGTGAGCTTGAGTACAAAGTACATGGTTTGTTAATCTCCTCCCCCTTGTCCTGTAAAACAGTTTTCGTCACTTGCCACAACCAAATCAATGTAACGTGCTTGTTGAGTTCTGTCATCATGCCCACCTTGAGGGTAGAGTTGGGCAGCGGTCTAACACCTGACCAAAGCCATACCCAGCCACCAGCGGTTGTACTTGTCCTCAATTGGAAGAGAGGAAACATACTGCCTTTGACATCACGGTGACCACTCCCCTTAATCCCTTCAATCCTAACAGCAGCAAGCCTGTCTGAAGGGGCTGCAGTGTAGAGGAGTCTGAGACCAGAAAGCATAAAATCCATGTCCCTAAGTGTTTTGAGCTCGGTTGGGTGTATACAGCATACCTAAACTATCTCTATACATTCATTTGTACATTTGCAAATGTACATACAAAGCACCATGCACCAATTAGCCATGCTTGAAATTGAAGCAGCATGCAACCTCTCCATAACACACACACACACGCAACACACATACTGCGGCCAGATATACATGTGCGTACCTTGTTTATGCTTTATGTTCTTGTCATGTTTTAAAAGTGTGCAACATGTATGAGATGGGGGTGTTGTCATGTACCATGGTGTAAGAGAGGAGAGGCTGTTGAGAAGAGAAGGGGGGGGGGGGGGGGGGGGGGATGCTGTTTGAGAGCAGACCATGGTATGGGAAGCGGCTGTTTTGGATTGCTCAGCATCCAGGTAGACCTCCAGATTACATTTAAGGGTCATATTGGTAGTTTTGTACAACACAAACTTTATCACTGGTGCAGACCTTATGATGTCTGTTAGATAAGGATATAACTTAGTAGAGTCTGGCAGATCTCCCATACATGTATTCCAAAGGGAAGCTCAACTTTATCCTTAATTTATGTTTAACTCTTTGAATGCCATGTGCGTATACGCATGATGCGCACACAACCATTACACCATTCATGCATGATTTAGATATTGCGTGCAAAAATGTGTTGATCAGTCACAACTTTATGATGCATGCAAATGCTTGCTCCACTTGTAGCCTTATAAGTAAGTAATTATGTTTCCTCTCACACTGGCTAAAGAACCCCATTATTCAGGTGACCTCACTTGACTTCACTAATGCATCACTACACAAGAACTAGAATGCGTAGCCCAGATCAGTGTAGTATATCATACTTGTTCACTCCCCCCCTCCCCCCCTCACCAACCTTTTGCCAGTTCGTATTATGGGTTATTGCAACAAAAGGTGCAGTGGGTAATAGTGGACACACAAAATGTGCTTATGCCAGGACAACATATTTGTGTGACTATGGGGTTACATGCATGTCAGTATATGCTAGCCTCCTTCACCTTCCCTATGCTAGCCTCCTTCACCTTCCCTATGCTAGCCTCCTTCACCTTCACCTTCCCTATGCTAGCCTCCTTCACCTTCCCTACGCTAGCCTCCTTCACCTTCACCTTCCCTATGCTAGCCTCCTTCACCTTTCCTATGCTAGCCTCCTTCACCTTCCCTATGCTAGCTTCCTTCACCTTCCCTATGCTAGCCTCCTTCACCTTCCCTATGCTAGCCTCCTTCACCCTCCCTATGCTAGCCTAAGGCTTGAAACCGGTTGTGCCGGAGCTCCGGTTAACCGGTTAACCGACGGTTAACCGATCGCGAGAATTAAATAACCGCCTCAACCGGTTCTATTTCAGCTAAATAACCGCTTCAACCGGTTGCGTTGTTAAGCAACCACAACCGACCGGTTGATATTTTATTGAGGAGTTGCATATGGCGTCACGTCCGTCTTACATCTACCAATAATGCTGGGCGCGAGAAAACAATAAGCGGACGAAAGCGAACAATGGAGAGATTCATCTCTTCGTTGTATGCATGGTGATACTTACAGTAACATTATTATATTTAGAACAGTGTCCAGCAAAATCACCCCTATGATACTATCAAATTTTACAGCCGGACAAGCAAAAGAAAAGTAACGCTCGAATTGAAATGTATGGCTAATTATAAACTCAGTACCCTATAACTTTATGATGGATAAATCGTAAGGACCATTTGCTAGAAACTCTTTGGAGTTCACGGAAAATTTGAAAACTTGAAAAACTATCCAGAAGGGTGACTTTGCTGGACACTAGCAACAAGGCGACATTCTTAGGGGTACGCCGCGGACCATCTTTCTTGCCATGTGGCAAAGCCCGAGGTTGTGCTGGTTTAACTTTTGGTCCCATCGATTATGCATAAATAATCGTTAAACCGGCAATAACCGGTTGTTTTAAAACGAACAACCTCAACCGACCGGGGTTTTTTAAAAACATTCACCTTAACCGACCGGTTTTTAAATTTTAATAACCTCTTGCAACCGGTTTTTTCTAAACTAACAGGTTTCAAGCCTTATGCTAGCCTCCTTCACCTTCCCTATGTTAGCCTCCCCCACCTTCCCTATGCTAGCCTCCTTCACCTTCCCAATGCTAGCCTCCTTCACCTTCCCTATGTTCCCACCTTCCCTATGCTACCCTCTATCACCTTCCCTATGTTCCCACCTTCCCTATGCTAGCCTCCTTCACCTTCCCTATGTTCCCACCTTCCCTATGCTAGACTCCTTCACCTTCCCTATGCTAGTCTCCCCCCCTCACCTTCCCTATGCTAGCCTCCCCCACCTTCCCTATGCTAGCCTCCTCCCCCACCTTCCCTACACTGCCCCCCCCCTCTTCACCTTCCCTACACTAAGGACTATACTTTAAAAGTGCACAAAGTTCATTTGAATACTTAGCTAGCTCCATTACCATAAGTCCTTATGAAAGTGATTGGTACTATATTTAATATTTCTGGAGCTGTGACTTGACCCTTCTGCTTGTTGAGTATTTGCAGATACACTTTAGAGGTTAATGGTATGGTGCTGAAGGCACTCTAGAAATATTGCAAGGGCATTTTAAAAAGCCCACGTGGGGATTTGACAGTATGGTAGGTGCATGCATGTATCTACTAGTAGTATTTACAGCAGCAATCATGTTTGTTCTTGCTTAACCCTTGAACTGCTATAGGCCACTAAAGTGGCCAAGCAGGATAGTATGTGGTTGAGATGTATGCCATTGTGCCAATATTTTTTGTACTTGCAAGGCTGCCTTGTAGTCGAATCGAAGTATAACCAATCCCGTTACGAATTTATTGTCGGCTGTACCATGTATGTAGTTGCAGAAACATGCAGAGCTCTAGTGTATTTGAATATTGTTGCATGAAAATTTCCCACATCATAATAGTACACCTGGGGACCTGCGAGATTATTAATTATCATTACAGCTGCTATTTCTATTATTATTTTTATATTCAAATACACTACAGATTTGCACCTGCAGCTCTGGTTCAGTCATTAGGCCAAAAAATTAACGTATTTAGTATTATGATGTGTGAAATTTTCATGCAACGATATGCACTGTATGTTACCACCAATAACAATACATTTAAAGGTCATGCATGGATTGGACAATAAGATAGCCTTGCAAGAGCAAGGAATTTTGCAACATGTAGCTATCTGTAGCAATCTGAGTGACGTGAATATCAGCTATATATACGATTAATTGTTAACGTCTATCACGATTACCCTATACCTTAGTAATTCAAGGGTTAACTGAGTGTATTTTTACATCCCTATCTATGGTGCTCAACCACACTGCAACCTCGGAGTTTGAAATTGACCATCTGTGCAGTATTTTTTAACATATATGGTATGTATATATGCAGGTAGAATGCAGGTTGTGCCACAAATTGCTTGCATTACTTGTCAACTCCCCCACCTTACCTACGCTAGCCTCCTCCACCTTCCTTATGCTAGCCTCCTTCACCTTCCCTATGCTAGCCTCCTCCACCTTCCCTATGCTAGCCTCCTTCACCTTTCCTATGCTAGCCTCCTTCACCTTCCCTATGCTAGCCTCCTTCACCTTCCCTATGCTAGCCTCCCCCACCTTCCCTATACTAGCCTCCTTCACCTTACCCCCCCCCCCCCCCCCCCCCCCCCATATCTCAGAACAATATTAATGATATTGTGGCTGTGGTAACCAGCAACAAGATTCATTGTGTGGTTGAAGCTGCAAACTTTCTCATTGTGCATTGTGTCCTCCCCTTCAGAAGTGGTGTGTCCTTTGCTTATTCAGTTGTGTGTACCTCAACATTGCAAGTTGTGTTAGCATCTACATTGCTAGTTGTGTGTAGTGGGGGAGGGGGGGGGACATGTAGCAATGTCATTCAGAAGGTCAGACCAATATTGTGTTAGCCTGTTTGTGGGGCATGCAGGGGGTCATAAGCCTGTATATGGAGCATTCTTAGCCTTTGTGTAGGTTAAACACTCCTACTACTTGGCTGATTCTGAGTATAACAACAACCAATGCAGTGACACCAGAGCCACACACACAACTACACTGTAGGAATGCATAACTTGTAATGCAGAGGCACACATGACAACACTCCACGAGGGGTGTTGTCAGAGTTGAGAACAGACACAACTTCAATACTCATCAAAGGGATGGCCACTGCAATGAAAGATAGACACACATCTACTGTTACACACAGGCTATTAACAATAGCCTAGCCTTTTAATTTGTTAACTAGCTCTCTGAAAGACCTGTGCATTAATCAGAAAACCGATCAAGAGATAGCATATGCACGAAATAGAAAACATTTCTAACAGGGAGAGGTTGGTTTGGGTATGCATGTTAGCAGTAGCCGTATTGGTGCCAATGATAGTTGTGTATACGCGCGCCACATCTGCATTCATTATTGCCATGGCAACTGCATATGAGAGAGAGAATATGAGTAAACAGCATTTGGGTTTTAAACAAATGTCTATCATTGCTGGCATGGAAGTCGAATTGATATATCATAAGAGTAGGCCTATATAATGCATGTAAATACGCACAAATAATGTTACGGGAACATTGTTTTTACTTTGTCATCAACTTCCGCTAAATATCAAGTAAAATTAACCAGTTCTAGCTTATTTTCGAGATGTTGGGCGAAGACCTCCTTCAACGCCAAACTGGAAAAGCAAACCATGACCGATTTCATACTGTCTTTTTTGCTCATGATAGGCGTCCAGTCTTTCCTTGTAGTGTTTTTCTTTAGACCTGGTTAATGCATCACATATGGCATCGCTATAAACCCCGAATGTATGGGAAGTGGTTGTACGAACAGTGTCTCCTATAACCTGAGAGGTACACAGCGGTTCATATGCGTGATTCCGGGCTCGCAGTCGCACGCGATCCTAACCGTATTCAATTGGATCCTAAATTTGTCGGTTGTACGATCGCGGCTCTCGTGTGCGGACCGATAGGAAACGGCTGTGGCTGCGAGTCACGTTTTGTCGCACGTGTTCGCACGCTGACATTTCGTCTGCCGTACCCGTACAGGCTGTTTCGGTCGTCTACCTACACCGTTAAGGCGTATGAGCCAATCCCGTACGGACCATTCTATATGGAGCGGTATCCTCCCCCCCCCCCCGCCTCGCTTGCGTACACCAGGACGCGCATGCTTAAGCGTTTCAACGAATAGAAGATATGGCAGATTGTATACACTATACAATATCACACACACACACACACACACACGACACACACACACAAACACACACGCACACACATTGTCTCTAGTCTTGTGTGCCATTGCCGCGGCTCTCCAAAGCTCCATCCTGTTTCATACTCCTCCCGTGTCCTTTTCCTGACAATGCAATACACAATCACACATTGTTGTTAATAACGAAACACCTTACCCTTTAATTGCCGTTGTTCAAGCAATTTGTATCATCAGCGCTAGCCCTTGTATCGCCCTCCTTGAACTCGCTGTGCGTCTATCACGTTTTCTGGAGAAGTTGGGAAGTACATAGCTAACTGTAAAGTACAGAACATTATTACCTTAAGTATTAACGTAGACTGCGTCTTAGTTTTGGGATATCTTCATCTGCTGTATATAGAAATAAGGAATTCAAATAAACTAACCTTAGCGGGGTACAGCCTTTATCACCCGATTCGACACATTTCATTGTGACAAGTGTACGAGAAGGATTGTAAAACAAACCTATGTTGGTTAGTTTCATAGTTTTGTTGCGCTATTTCTGAGCCTACTGTGAGTTCACAACACGCAGCATTAGTCCTTTATGATAGCCCTTGGGGACAGATCACATCAAATGGGTTGAGCGAAATCTGAACAATGACGAACCTTGCTACTTCTTTCAATGACCTTTACGGTAATTAAATGAACGGCTGCGTCGCACATGTGTATCTGATTGGAATATAGACCAGTACAAAGGGTGTGCACAGTTATACACTAACAGATTATCATCCTACAAACCTGACTCCATTTTTGCCCCGCACGTTGCAATAACGGATACAACTTAACCGGAATGCAATATCAATAGAGAATCGTTTAAAGGCCCAGGAGCATTTATTGGAATACATGGAACGGACCTAACTGGATTGCTACCTAGTACCATATCCTGCTTAGCTACCGTGATGCATGACACTTTGGTAAGGACCGCGTAAGATTTCTCACTTGTATAATGATAGGTTGGCTATAGAATTTTAAGGGAACGTATTCTTTCTAGGTTTTACTTTTTAGATCGGTCAAACTCTGATCTGTTCATATGAACGTATGTCGCCTATCAAGAAGACACGTTTGTGTTTTTATATCTGTGCGCACGCTTGCGTGTGTGTATTTGAAGTTATTCGTGCACTTAATTTGACTGTCAGAGGAGTTACTGATAACCAACTGATATTAGAAGCTTAGCAACATCTGGCCACGTTCATACATCTAGGGTAGATTAGGTAGTGATCGACATGCGCGATAGCGTAGGTAGTGTTCGGCATCCATGTGTTATTATTTAAAGGGAACGTAGTTGCTTTAAACTATACTTACTGCGTCCTAAGACAACCCAGAAGGATGGTTTGTAACCTGTTTAGAAATATTGAAATGTCTTCTTTGAGGCTCTGTATTGTGTTGAAAGTGTGGTTGCCGAACACTCCCTACTGCCAACCATACCTCACATTGCATGTCAGCTTTGTAAGTGGTGTACATGTAGTCTCGTAAGTACATAGACAAATTGTAGGACATGTGTCTGGGGTCGAGAGTATGTCTGGTTACTTTCGTCAGTGTTTATGTGCACAAAGGAATTTAATTACAATCGATGTTACATGCTATAATATTATTCTTAAATTTGTGGCATGACAACCGGTTTGTTTCATGCTTAATAATTCTACCCACCAGCTGCTACCCATGATTTAAGGGGCGAACAAGTTCTAAACAACAGATCCATTGTGCCGCATAGGAGTCGAACGGTTTCGGGGGCAGCACAGGTGAGTCCAGATTTATGTGTGATGTGTGTATACATGTGTGTGTGTGTGCGATGTGTGTATACATGTGTGCGTGTATGTGTATACATGTGTGTGTTTGTGTGATGTGTGTGTGTATATACATGTGTGTGATGTGTGTATACATGTGCGTGTGTGATGTGTGTATACATGTGCGTGTGTGATGTGTGTATACATGTGTGTGTATGCATGTGTGTGTGATGTGTGTATACATGTGTGTGTGTTTGTGTGATGCGTGTGTGTGTGTGATGTGTGTATGGTGCGTGTATGCATGTGTGTGGGATGTGTGTTATACATGTGTGTGTACATGTGTGTGATGCGTGTATACATGTGTGATGTGTGTATACATGTGTGTGTTTGTGTGATGCGTGTGTGTGTGTGTGTATACATGTGTGTGTGATGTGTGTATACATGCGTGTGTGTGTGTGTGCATGTGATGTGTGTATACATGTGTGTGTGTGTGTGTGTGTGTGTGTCACTGCAGACTGCAGATCAACTGGTGTTGTGTGTAGAGTGGTGTGGTGCCTGATGGGGTAGGGAGAAATAAACCCCATCCCCTAAAAATATTTTGCGGAGGTACATTTCAGAATGCATCTGTACCATTTCCCCCATTACCTCTCAAACTCAAAACACCTCCAACACCCCCACCACCCCCCCCCCCCCCCCCCCGGTGTACATGTACACATGTGCTGTACATGTGTACAAGCGAGTACGAGTGTCTTGTTAGTTGTAGGGTGAGCATGTGCAACCTTTCCCCCCTCACAGGTGTTAGTACTACATGGACCTGCACTCAGGGTCGCACATCGCACATGAATAGCCAGAACCCATCTGTACATGGATTGGATTTTACTAGCAATCAAGCCCAAGATGTCATTAGTGATGAACTAGAAGAACTGTACCTGACTCACTAAGATGTGTACTCTTAATCATGAACCTGTTCGTTTATTCAGTATGATTTATAAAGCGGATGTTATGGTGCATGTACAACACAGACGTACCCAATGCCACATACTGTTCATTGCAAATATCATGATTATCTATAAACAAAACTATAAGGATAAGGACAGAACTTGATTGGTAAAGACATCGTGATTCCTAATTCATATGTGGATAAGCTAAGGTGGGTGCATGGTATCTTGTCATGGATTTCTCATGACCTAGGTAAATAGACATGCATGGTCAGATATTTTGTGCTACAATGTCCCTGTGTCTCTCTCCGTACACTATCCACATACTTATGCACTCCTTGATTTAGTTGTCATGACAACCTGAACTCGGAGAACCATGGTGGATATCAACCTCTCTTCCCTCATTCCCCCCGCCCCCTTACCAGTATGACACATGCCATTTTCTGACCCCAGGTAGAAAGTCATTTTAAGAGCTATATTCATGCTCATAGCTCTGGAATAAGTTTGGTTATCATGATATATCCTGAAACTCAGGTGTATTCCATTTAACATGTTACTGATTGTAACGTATGTACAAGTATATAGGCAATAATAACACAAGCCCAGTATCCCATTATAACGGTAGTGCAGCCGTACCGATATGACTGAAACCAGTACATGTAGTATCGCCGCTTTGAATGTGTGCGTCAATCGTTTGTTATGATGCCCCGCCTCTTTCCATGTATACCTAAACCGCGGCAAGTTGTTATGACTCAGGGATGCTCTGCAATGTAATCCGAATAGTTATTAGTTACAGTTCAGCTTAGTTTGAATGTACTACGCGTGGCTGGTTTTGTGGCACGCAATCGTCTGCGTTGCTTACAAAGATCTGGCCTTCGATTATTAAAGGAAGTACAATAGCATTGTAATTCGAAATGCTTTCGCTGTAATCTGATTAGTTATAGCATCAATGATTTGTTATGATGCCCCGCCCCTTTCTTTATAAAGCAAGTGACTTATGTGCCCAATTGAAAGAGTCTATGAAAGGTTATTATACGGAACAATCCTCTTCGTCTCTGAGATTATGCGCCCTTCTCAAATAGGTATGTGCCACATCATCATAAGTACACTCACTGTACACAAGCAAGATAGTAGTTGCCATGATTAAAAATCAATAAAGGCACACCACACTCAAACACAATTGTCCGTTGCCCAGTGAAATCCACGTCGTCACAAGCATGATCCATGTTCTTCATTGTCAGATGTTGAGTCACCATCGCCTTGGCAAGTCAAAAAAAAAAGGTGGCATGTGTCGTAAATCATAAAATAGTGGACGATATGCCCACTATACAACCCACAATACAACACACTATACAACACACACAGACCTCGTACTCAGACAGACATGCTGCAGATGGACTTTGGACTGAGTTCTATTCCATTAAATGCCAAACACAGGAGAAACAACACCCACCTCAGTACGACACAATGTCGTATGCACAGATAGTCAAGCAGTGGATGCCATATATGACAGAAATTGGCATATCACACACACAACACACATACCTTTGCACAATATTGTACAACCTTCACACATACTGTATTGTACACACATTGACACATACAACACCACACAGTACATACACACTGCTTCACAAAATTCATGTACACACAGACAAAAATTGGCATATTTGACATGTGAAAATGCAAAGTTGCAGGCTCAACACCCTTCCCACACAGTACATGTTACATACACATTCCTTCCAAATAATGTACACTCAACGCACGCATGCGCACACACAAATCTACACTCACCCTAAAATAATGTACATCACGTGATATGGCCTTACCAGGAGCACATGAAGCACTAGGGGCTAGGGGCTCTCCTTTCTGACTCGGCTGTCCTCGATAGCCAGGTATTCCGGGGGTCCCAGCGGCCTTGGTTACCATTGGGTTGCCTCTCTCCCTGGGGCTCCTTGGACTCTTGCTGGTGGACTCATGGCTCTGGGTTGTCCAGGTTCTCGGGACCCTGCTCTCCCTTCTGTTCAGAGGGCCTGTGTGTGTGTGTGTGTGTGTGTGTGTGTGTGTGTGTGTGTGCGTGCGCGTGTGTGTGTGTGTGTGTTTGCAAATATCAATCAAATACACAACGATTTACATTGCATGTATGCATATATGTGCAGAGCATGTGTGTATGAATGTTAGTACATGTATGTGCACGTGTAGGTATGTACCGGGTTTCCAGGAGCTCTGGAGGTTCCAAGGGTCTCATTCATGGTTTGCCTTCATGATCCGGAGTGCTAGGGGATCCCAGGTTACCCTGAGATCCTGGGTCCTTTCTCCTCCACGGGGTGGGCACGTGGGACATTTGTGGGGGTATTTCTCGCAGTATCCCTGGTTCCTTTATCTCCTGTGTGCGTGTGCGCACACATATACACACATCTTACACACACCTTACATATACACACACTTTTACAAATATACCACACACCTTCCCTCTGTGTCATATAGGATGTTCTTGTCTCACCCGCCATCATGACCACACCCACCAGCTTGGAAGAGTACAGGCTCATGGCTACCTCCATACTGTGGGGTCACAACCCCCTCAGTCGATGAGGTCCTCTTGTATCACTTAGTCTCATATTGTGCATCCCCTTCATTTTGGCTTCCAGACAGATGGAGCTTTCCTCTAAGGGTGTGCATCTGTAAACAATACCAAAAAAAAACTCCAAATAATGCACTCCACATGCACCTAGGTACACTACAGACTACTATCAGATAGCCTGGGTCAATCTATACCAAAATTAATGCACTCACACCCATGTGCGCCTTCTACTTCTTGGTCTATCACAAATATAACTCCTAATAATGCACCCACCACATAGAACACACCGTGATAAGGCCATCAGGTAGGACTGGACGCGGGACTGGGTCAAGTCCACTCATAATCAAATGTTGGAGCAATTTCAGCCTTTGAACCATTTGAACAGCGTCACTGCTACAACGTTCGTTCCAGAACCCAGTGCAGCCTCGCCATTGTTCGTGATATCTGACTCCGAATTTGAACTGTACTGTATGACGCAGTCGCGGTACATGTAACAGGCGGAATTCGCCAAGTATAGAGTGGCCATACCTTCAACTTCAGTACACTAAGCGTCATCGTACGCACTAGTCTGTCAGCTGAAATTGACTTCGGTCAAAGTTAATTTCTCATTGCACTCATGCGATTTATCCGTATGCCAACGTTTCAAAATATCTATCGTACGGCCCAAGGTAACCATGACCGCATACCCACGTTTCGCTGTTTTCACGTCGGGTGTAATGACGGCGGGAATTCTTGCTGCACGGATTCGGACGGCTGAACCGCTGTGGTAGTGGTAGTGTAATGATAGAAATGTTCGTACCGATCATCCTCGGTGCCGTCAACGCAGATACAAAACACGGAAGCTAGGATATTGGCATCAGTTCTCGTAAACGAAGGTGAGCCACAGGAAGACGTTAAAATATTGCCATCTCGGTCTTTATGTAATTTCTTTCCTCTAGGGCGTATGGTCTCTTTCCCATTAAGGATAACGACGTCATCGTTTGGACCAGCCACATAAACGGGTGTGCCGTTGCATAATCTGCCAGCTTCTCGCGGTTCATAGGGATTAATATTAGTATTGCGTTTTGAACAACAAAGAACTGATTTTAAAAACTCCATTGATATTTCCTTTCTCGTTAGCCCAATCCTCCGCCTTGCAACGGCTCTATGCCTGAGCTGATAACTTCAAGTGCTGATTCTTTGTACAGTTGAACAAATCGCGGGTAATCAACATCAACAAGCACCACACTTAGGCCTTGGTATCGTTGACAGTTTTCCGATAGACGATAGTCAACAATCGATCGCCTAAAATCCGAGTGACGATTATCGATAAATATCAATCGACACGTTTCCTGGAGGTGGAGCAAATAGTTAATTACATATAACCATAAAAAGTGCAGTTTATAATGGATGCAGATCTTTATAAGACTGGAACAGTTCTTCTGTGTATCACAATATATACTTACATTAAGGAAAGCTTTGTCTACACATCGGGGCGCTGAGCAGTCTACCACTAGGCCAAAGCCCTGCATCAGGGTAAAAGCACACTCCATCCCCCTCCCACACTGCAAAAACAAAAGAGCGCTGTTCACTCGTTTATCACCGACAACGTGCGAGTGAAACCCTAAACGAGTGAAAGGCACTTGATTTAGCACTCGGACAAATTGCGAGTGAAGAAATTAAAGGGGTTAGCACTCGTACCGTAAATTTACCTCTTTTCCTTTTTAAGAACTTTTACACTTAATTCAAGCACGTGATCTTGCACGTGTGTTCATTATTGTGCATGCTTTTTGGCGGTAGTTGAAACATGCCTTCGCGTCAACAAAAGCTCAAAGAGATCGGTACAATGAGAACAAAAAGAAGATTTTGCATGAACGTCGTTCGGTGGCAAGCAATGTAAAAGCCAGAGAACGTTACCAGGCGAACTCTGCTCTGACAACCCCTCTAGTTGGTCCTCTCTCATATCGTGATCTCTGTGCCCAGACAGTTGATGTAGCGAGCACTATTCGCTGGCGCCAAAGTTTAAAGTTGCTAAGATCTAATTTGATGTGTTCCTGTGGAAGAGGAAGGAACCTGGTGGAGAGGGAGAAGGCAGGAAAGGAGGGAATGCTCTGGCAGTATCCAAGGAAGGGATGCAGAAGGGAGGTGTCTTTGAGGAAAGATACCTTCTTCGAAGGAAGTCACCTCGAAATCGAGAAGATTTTAAGGATCCTTCACCTCTGGTCCACCAAGACCCCTTTAAACAAGATGAGGGTAGAGGTAGAAATATCAAGAACAACCGCCGTGGACTGGTACAATTTTGTACGCGACGTATGTGTCCAATATTTTATAGATCACCCAGCTGTAATCGGAGTGCCCAATGTGGAAGTTGAGATTGATGAAAGTAAATTCGGAAAACGAAAATACAACCGAGGCAGACTGTTGATGGCCACTGGGTGTTCGGGGGTGTTGAGCGTATGACTGGTGAATGCTTCTTAGTAGAAGTGTAGCAGAGAGATGCCCCCCCCCCCCCCCCCCCCTCCAAATTATCCTCCTGGATAAAATTCGCTAGCCAATTTTGTCCTGGGGGACACGTTCTGCTAGCGGATATTGTCCCCTCTTAGCAGAATATGCCCCCCCCCCCCCCCCCCCATAGACTTTGTGTTTATTTGGCGTGCGCGTGTAGGCAGCCTGTTTTGTTCCGACGGACTATAACAGCTAGTCTTTGCCTAATTTAGTCCTAGAGCAGGCTGGCTACATTATACTTATCTTTTATACACTGCTCATATTGGTCCTAGGCAAAGGCAAGCTGCTACACTAAAATTGCTAATGGAACGGAATGATCACAGCTTTAACTACAAAGGAAAGCAATCATGTAGTCTTGAAGATGTAATTATTAATTATTCACCCTATAGGCCACCATGCATGTACTGTTCAATCTTTGTAATCAAAAGGATTAATCAACTCGTGCACAACTCACGAGTACTAAAACCAGCAACAATAGTAACGAAAAGTATGTATCGACGTTCATAAATATCAAAGAAACAGTTATTGAGTGCAAAAAGGATAGAGCCATCTTGTTTTCTTCTGCTGCCTAGTCATGTTGGAGAATGCCAGTGCCCACATCATGGAAGCGTTCTTTGCAGAGGCTGCAACAAATCATAGTGATGTCTGGTAGTTGTGGCATCTTCAGGTGTAATATTGAAGGTGTGAAAGAAGAGCAAAAAATAATGGTACATGCATGCAAATTTGCTACACACTGTAACTGTTAAAATGCATAATTATATAAAAAATCATGCATCATTGTAATATACATACATTGTGCAATGGGGCTCACCACCAAACCTTCTATACAAATCATCTTTCTCTTGTGGGACAGAACCTGAATGAAATTAAATGTGACCCTAGAACTTATATAAACCATGGGACTTTAGTGGAGAAACATAAGGAGTAGATTGTGGTGGTGTGACTGGTGGAATGGATAGTGGAGAGGTTGGTGGAATGGACTGTAGTGAAGGCTTGTGGAGAGGCTGGTGGAATGGACTGCAGTGGAGCGGCTAAAATAAGGATGGTGGACTTGGCTGCCTTTGGTACAGTTTAAATCAGTATATATTCAATACAGCATCATATAAAATTTGAAACTCACATCTTTCTTGGACAGAATTTTTTCAGTATCGTCCATAATGCTGACGGCTGCACTCTTAGAACGCATCACGTGCCACTTAAAAGGACAATATTAGTATTTGGAAAGGTGGAGCACCACCTATTTACCAACTTCGGGGAGGGGGACAATTTCTGCGGAAGGAGGACAATATCTACTAGCGGATTCTACCCGTGCATGGGGGACAGAATCTGCGGGGGGACAAAATCTGCTCCGATACCGGATTACATATGCAATGGTATTAAAAGTAGGGCTCCTCACGAATCGAATACTATTTGATTCGATTCGACGAATTTCGAATTCGAACATGCCGCGTTTAGTCTATCTCGAACTTACGTACGAATACGAACCTAGGGTCAAGTTCGATTCGAATTCGCACGCGTTTTAATCAAATAATCGAACACGCTATTAAGGTCTTGACTAACAAAAAGCCTAACCAGTGCCTCTGAGAAACCTTCATCGCAATACGTAGGCCTTTGCGCTATAGTACTATCGCGGATACATCCCTGGCCTTTGTCCTTTTCATTAAGAACTTCTGTGACAGTTACGTACATTGTTAATCAAATGCGATGTGGCGCCTATCTTGTTTAGTTTTAACTCACTCTTGGAGGGTAGCAGCTTCCAGAGAGTACATGCTGCGTGCGTGTTATCCCTATTTTTAGTGAAGTAGGTCCAGACAAATGATTTCGGGGTTCTGCCGCTATTTTGAAGCTTCTTAGTTGTCGGGGTCCATGAAGTATTCGAAATCGACGACAATGTTGAGCTAGTGCTAGAACTACATTTACTTGCACTCGCAGAGTCTGCAGACTCTGTTAACTCTGAATCAGTACTTGGTACTTCTTCAACGTCACAATCCTGGTTCCATTGTAAGCACGCCGGTTTTCTACAAAGGGGTAAGTAATATTATTATAAGTCACGCTATTCGACGAACTTTCGAATCGAAGTTTGATGCATACCTAACGAATCGAATTTAATTACCGAATCGAATTCTAGACTGTTCAAATTCGATTCGGTGAAATTTCTTCAAAATTTGATTCGATTCGATTCGTGAGGAGCCCTAACTAAAAGTGCATGCGCTGTCACTAAATATCGATGACCTCCTGTGATCGTCGCTGTATAGCTCTGTCCAACTTCTTCAGCAGAGAGTGAGTGCACTAAGGAGGTCGAGGAAGACGGAGTCTGTTGCTGCAGTGAGCGTTGTCTGCTGATAATGATTTTCCTGTGTGGTGTCTGTTATGGAGTTATCTGCGCTCGAACTCTGGATGTGGTGTCGCGTAAGTAGCAAGTTGATCAGTATTATTGCCAATTTAGCACTCACCACAGACCGTTTGCAAAAGAAATCGGTGATCACTGACGCTTTCTCTTTTTCGCCTCCATTGGAGATTAGCTGAGACCTTGAGTCATTGACAGACCCGTTTGCAGAGCCGGCCTGGTCGTATTGGCTGCCATTAATTAGCATTTGTGTTTATTGAATTGTATTGATTCGAACGATCTATTAACACACATAACTGAAAGCTGCTGTCCAGATTATAACGTAAGCGTTGCAAGTGGGGGGGGGGGGGGGGGGGGGGGGGCCAGGCCCGTTGTGTCCCCCCCCCCCCCCCACCCCCCCCCCCCCCCCCCCGATCCGTTGCTGGGAGACAAGATGGTTATACTTACCATATGCAATGTGGCATTCCAGGCAAATGTTAATCATTTAACGGGCTTACCAGATGTAAAATGAGGTACTGTATATGGAATGAGCTACGTCCTTAATAGTTGCATCTGTGACTTTCTTCTAACCAGCAAGAGGAGGGGCGGATTTGTGGCACTAACACCTGCTCACCAGCTTCTTTCAAGGACACACACTTCCTATGAGTAGAAGCCACCATCGCTATCCACAATCTTTGCCTGCTCTTGCTCAGCAAGGAGAACTTTAATTAAGAGTAACATGAATCACTAAAACTAATAGACAAGTCATTACAAGATAGAGTACATTACTTACCTATCCAAAAGGAGCTGCTTTTCCCCTCAGCAGGTGCTTTGATGCGTTGGCAGAAGGGCTGATGTGGAAACGGCATGCAGATCAATTGAGAGATATAGGACCAGCTCAGGTTCTACAGATCCTTTCAACCTAGAGGAAAATGCTTTGAGAAGAAGTAAATTGGAGCAGGGGAGGTCTGCAACGTTGGAGGACATTATGAAGGGAAGCTGCTAGACTACTGCCTGTACCTGAATCAATTACCATTGAAAGAACATCACATCCAGAGCCAGTGACTTCCAAACCCCCACCAATGAGTACCATTGGTTGCTGACTTGCCATCCAAACCACTGCCTGCTACTGAGGAACTTACTTCTGCTGGCAGCTCCACCAAGCGATATTCCAACTATGTTTGACGACACCGACTACGCGTTGTTACCCCCAATGACCCCCAACGTGAAATATGACCCCCAACGTGAAATAAGGAGTGACATTGTTCAATTAACTGCTTTGCTTAGGGGGAAGGTGTAGCACATATTATGAGATTGTATTAATAGGGTGTGCATGTGATCTTTTTGGGATCATTTTTGTATGGTGCATGCTCGCATGAGTTAGAGAGATATCTTTGTGATTTGCGTTGGTAACTACGCAACATAAAGGCATTCCAATCCGTATTACCACAAATTATTGTACCAGTTCTTTGTGTATTGCACACTCTAGTGGTCAATGTACATGTATGTAACCAATATGATGTTCAAAAATAGCCACATACCTGGGTACTCTTACTCTAATCTTAAGTTTCCTAGCTCTAATGTGATCTGACACTCTGCTGCAAGATTAATACACTTGGAAACACCACTTCCTGTCTCCTGTACTGCTTACTTGCTATTGCAAGTCTCACAATATTTGGATTATGTACCATAGTTATACCAGTCTTTACAAACCTAGCACTCGCATTTGAGATCCTTCCATGTTTGCCAAGAATGTATCAATCCAATTGTTTATAATCTCTCTATCAAACTTTTATCACTGTATTGTCCTTTTAGCACTTCCCTCGCGGAATCTCGCTTGATCTCTTTTCCTCTTAGTGTGTCTGATTAATGTTCAGTTGAACAAAAGCCATTTTTGTATTGCAAGTTGAGTACATTGAAGGCCCCAACAGTCTGTGATAAATGGATAATTTCATCATCCAACCAGTCATTACAATTTCCTATGCCATTTTGTCAGTACAATGCCACAACAGGTAAGCTGAACATCGTTCTGCGACGAGGCCACTGTTTTTGCATTTTCATTTCCGCAGATCTCATGTGATGGTGTGCTTTTTCATTGTTGGTGCAGGAATAGCCAGGATGACAAAGAGAGGTGCAGGAGAAACCTGCAGTTTTACATTTCAATTACAATCTGAAGAGGCGATAAATAAGCATGTGATTAGTTCATTATAATAATAGTCGTCAATTTTTTTATTTTTTTTTCAGATCAGAAATCACATTGATGCCATGATTACTCTTAGCAAGTTTTCTAGTTATTGTGCTTTCTCTTTCAGGTTCTAATCTCACGTCTGGCCCACGACATTTAGGATTGGACACACACTGAGATAATGTTTATGCATGATGCACTTCTGTCTCTACACTATATAGCCATATACGTTCTGTACAGTTTATTGAAGTGGGCTTCTATGAGTGTGTGTATGTGGGTGTGTTCATTGCGGATTTTTCATTCACTTCCAGTATATGGGTCAGTTTCCGAGAAAATGAACAGTGGCTATATATATAAAAATGCTTCACGTTTGAATCGCTAAAACTCCGTAACGGTTTAAGCAATCAACTTCCTATTTCGAACACTTCGTGCCATACCACTTCTCTCTACGAAAATATATCTTGGAGTATTAACCTTGCTCCTTGCCGACGTTACAAGGCACAGTACCCCGAGGGGTTCAAAATCCAGGTAGCTCCCTCCAAATCACTTCAAAATCGATATGCACGTAAAGGAGTCCTGTCACTATTGATTTCTGCAGATCGTTGATTTTTACCTCTTCCGTTATGGAGATACAGCAATGCAAAGTAAGTCCACGTTTCCCGCTCGAATCGCGCGTTTCTCAGTCCTTGAACCGCTTCCATTCTCCCGAGTGGGACTGAGAAAGGCGCGATTCGAGCGGGAAACGTGGACTTTACTTTGCATTGCTGTATCTCCATAACGGAAGAGGTAAAAATCATCGATCTGCAGAAATAAACAGTGACAGGACTCCTTTACGTGCATATCGATTTTGAAGTGATTTGGACATTCCTGCAGGGAGCTACCTGGATTTTGAACCCCTCGGGGTACTGTGCCTTGTAACGTCGGCAAGGAGCAAGGGTAAGATACCAAAATCGATTTTCGTAGAGTGAAGTGGTGTGGCAAAAAGTGTTCGAAATAGGAAGTTGATAGCTTAAACCTTTACGGAGTTCTAGCGATTCAAACGTGAAGCATTTTTATAACTTTTTATATATATAGCCACTTTCCATTTTCTCGGAAACTGACCCATATGGGACAGTTTCCGCGAAAATTGCCCCACGGTTAAAATGTTATAAAAATGCATCGCGTTTGAATCGCTATAACTTCCCAACGGATAACGCTATCGACTTCCTATTTTCAACACTTCATAGTGAAATGGTGTAGTATGAAGTGTTGAAAATAGGAAGTCGATAGCGTTATCCGTTGGGAACGTATAGTGATTCAAACGCGATGCATTTTTATAACATTTTAACCGTGGGGCAATTTTCGCGGAAACTGTCCCATATATATATATAGGCAAAGCACGTGACTTCAATTTTTGTTCATGATTAAGCTGTTAAGCCTTCAGTAGGACTGCTTTGACTTTGCTTCAAAATTGGTTTAACATTGATATGTTTCGCTATCACGTGCATTTGTGGGTCATGATCATGTACCATCGCCCACCTATAAGTCTACATTATAAACCTAAGCATACACGCTCAACCAGCCAACTTCTAGGTATTATAGTCAGATTTTCATGCAGTGTATTTCTATTTATGATAAAGGTATCGTAGCTTAGCACTAACATAAAACTACAAATGTTCGTTTATTGTCTATTGAGAGATGTAGCTTCAAACCTTTAAAGTTTTTGTCTTTAGATGTACATGTATTGTTTGTATCATTAGTGTTCATTTTTTTCTTTGCCTTCATTTGTTTAAAAGTCTGAGGAACAAGCAAGTAACAGATGGTGCAACCTTCAACTTCATCCGCACATGTATATGCATGTGTATAAGTTTCACCTCTGATATAAGTAATGGTTTTATATGTGACGTGAATTCACAGTGCTGCGCTAATTGTATAAAACAGTTTGTGCTTTTGATGTTACAAGTCAACAACCTGTCCCATATCACCTGTTATAGAAGCCAAGCAGACCAGCTATGTCAGATGAGGTAATAACTGATTGTCATCATATTTATTCTTACAGATCAGTAGGGATGGATTGTCCAGAGTTTGTCTGAACCTGTATCTTGTCATGATTTGTGATTCATCCATTTTTGTCCCTATTGTTATTGAGACAACAGTCCTTCATAGAACTTGGTCACTACCTTTGTGCTTCAAACGGTCACACTCAGCATTCCTGTGGCTTCAATCAATGGGCCTGGCGTTGTTTTAATTCTTTTAGTCTGTGTCTGCATGTATGCTGCTTATGGTAGTGTGTATTAAAATTATCATGATTCATTTTATTTCTTTTTAAAAGTGTGCCATTTTCAACCGTTTCTTTTTGTTGCAGTGAGCGAGAATGGTATAGAATACAGTTGGGTAATATTACATTTTCTCGTACATTCACATGACTCAAAACAGGTATTAAATTATCAGTACATGCATGTAAATATTAGGTGTGGAACTTAAACATTCTAATTTGAAAAATTTACTATCCGCCTGTAAATAAGCATATCATCTTGCAACAGAGATCTAAAGAACTAAATAAAAGAGATTTGATAATGTGACCAAGCTAGCTATTGCACGCCGTGTGAAGGTAATTAAAAAGTTAGAACATGGTCTACATGTAGTTATATACATGTAGTGACTATCAAACAAGCTAGCATTTGTGTTGATAGTAAACACAGCATTTAGTCCACGTCAGAGGCCTTTCGAACAGAACAGTCCTGTATACATTTTAATGTGTACAGTAAAACGCATCTCTGTATTGAAAAAAATCAGAAAATAGCAGCCATGCAATGCTAAGAACTGATTGTAGATCATAAACTGTATATTCCAAGCGTTCTAAACTAGGATGTATACGCGTGGTCAATGTCTTTCATTTAGACCATTATTTAATACTGAAATCACGCCATTGCCCCTATATCACGCCATTGCCCCTATATCAGTTATACATTACATATCTTCTGAACAGTTTAATTCACTTGAGTAATATCTGCTTGTAATTAGATGTACATGTACATGCATGTCACTGCTCGCGTTTACATTACCGCATTGCAAGTCATTTGGGCGCAATTGGGGCGACGCAATTAGCTAAACTTCCAGTCACTACATTGCATCCACGGTCTTTTATAGACCGAAAACAAAATGTACGCTATGCGTGCGATACTGAAAGTTACTTATTGAATTCCTGCCACCTGTCCCTTTTCGCGAGATTGTAGAGCGATTGGAAACGGTTTCCCATTTTACGCATCAGGGCTTGCACGACTCGAACCCACAACCACAACAATGCACTGTTGTACACAAATAAATTACTACGGTCGGTATTGCGATTAACTGGCTGTAGTGCCACGGAAATTTTGGTCCGGCGGTTATTATGGCCCGAGGCCAAAATTAATGGTCCGGGTAAGGAAAAAATTGGTCCGGCTAAAATTTACACGTGTGTCACGTGCATTGAATCGTAGGATGGAAGATGATAAAGTGGAAGACGATCTAGAGCAGGAGGCCTATACTTACTTGTCTGAGAAGCGTACCGTGATGCACTTATGGAACTGTCAGGACTTACTACAACTTTAATTGAAGAATACGGTTGCAGATCAGCAAGAAGAAAATCGAAGGCCCAGTATGTGAACGTTCAGTATCAGCTGGGCTCAGACGACTGTGGACTATTTGCTGTTGCCTACATGTATGCTTGTGAAATTAGCCTTATAGAGACCCATCAGGTGTGAAGTACACCCAGAGAGACACGAGGACTCATTTAATGAAAACAGATGCAGTTTCCTTAAAGATGCACAGACACACAGGGAATTCATTTGATATATATTGCACTTGCAGAATGTCAAACAATGATCGGCAAATGATACAATGTACAGCATGCAAATAATGGTACCATGCAGATTGTGTAGGGCCATGCACCAAAAAAGTATAGAACAATAGCCTATAATTGGTGTTGTCGTTGTGAATTGTGAATTTAATGTATCTTATCGTGCAAGTACCAGGTATAATCATAACATATAACCAATGTTGCGCAAACCTGTTCACATACCAAAAAATAAGACCCGGACCATTTTTTTTCAAACCGGACGGAAAAATGGTCCGACCGGACCAAAATATTCAGCGATGAGTTTGGTCCGGTGTCACAGCATATTTTATACCCCCGAATATTTTATCCGGGGGGGGGGAATAATTTGTTAGTATTTTTCATCCGGTCGGATAGTATAATTTAACCTACTCTGGGATACTTTATCCGCCTTGGCACGTGTTGTTGGTTTGGTTTGAATATGTGTGCTTCGCATATCGACGAGCAACGGTATAGCGTATTGGTTGAGTACCTTACTGTCGGCAGAGGTGGTGACTTTCAGGCTTCACGTATGTTTCCTGCTGGAGTTACAGCAAACGAGAAACGGCAGCAAGCAGCTATGTTCATCCTAAGAGACCGATTGCTGCATTACCGATCAGTTCCACGTTTCGTAGGCTTTCAATAAGCGTATCGAGAGTGCAGAAAATGGTCTCATTAGATGTACAAGTGGTAACTAAGCATGCAGCTGGTTGTCCCAATTAAATTCACAGTTGGGCAACAGAAATGGAAATTATTGCAGCTGTATCCATGCTCAATACAATGATTTATTGTTTTTCATCACCAGGGGCCACCTTCAAATGGCAGCATGCGAAATGGGGGAAGAAGAGTCCATCTATGTAAGAAACATAAGCAATCATTTTGAAACTATTAGGAAAATGTAGTTTTATTTAAAATGTAGCTCATATATAAGTATTCTATGCGCATGCATTGCATGTGAGTGTTTAACTCAGGGATTCGTTTAGGACAATACATGTATATTTATGTACATTATGCATGCATGTACCTGTATGATAAAATTTTCTAACTTATAAAGAAAGTTTTCCTAGGGCCGGTACAGGTAGGATAAAATACGTACACGCATGT
The DNA here is from genome assembly GCA_013339895.1 of Ephydatia muelleri. Taxonomy (NCBI): domain Eukaryota; kingdom Metazoa; phylum Porifera; class Demospongiae; order Spongillida; family Spongillidae; genus Ephydatia; species Ephydatia muelleri. The sequence goes on from JABACO010000017.1 coordinate 2,883,614, forward strand.
ACGTATAGGACAAAACATCCTAGGATAGTTTATCCTACGGTAGGATAAAATATACCAGGGTACGACTAGGATATATCATCCAGCCGGATATTATATCCTAGCGCTAATTATCCGGGCGGATAAAATATCCAGGGATAAATTGTACCGCGACACGGGGACCAAAATCATCGCGGACCAAATTCTCAGTGACTGTAGGCACGACCAGGAAACCTCATCTTCTACACAATACATGCCGCAAGATAATCACGTGCTAGACATAATACTTGGATGCTAACATACGAACCATTGACAGTACACGACAAAGGCTATACTACTGTTCCACAGAATTACCATTCAACATTCTATTGGAGCGGTTTGAGCACTGCCGTTACAAAATCAAAGCAAAATCAATACCATGGAACATTTCAATCACCTTGCTCGTTATAGTGATAGTGATCTTCAGAAAGCCCATCGATTCGTAAGATACTGTCCCATAAATAAATTTTAAAAAAATGGCGCTCCGGCAAATTAAGATTGTTGGCAAATACGGTCAAGACAAGCGCATGCAGCAGAACACCTGCAGCTAGCCCTCACAAAGAAACAACACGGTATACGTAGTGCCTGTGGTGGCGTACTTGACAGTAACGATGAAACGTCTTTTCTTTTTACTTCAAACAAACCAGCGAGTTTTAGAAACCATCCTCACTAGCTTATGAATCGCAGGTGTGATTCATAAGAGGACGGTACAGCCAAGTGCCAGTCCTCTATACCTGCATGTATAATATATGTACTGCAGATCACAATGCCATTCATTCTTTGCACGCACACGAGACAGTGAGCATTTAACGTATTACTCCTACTGTATATACATTATAGCTTCATTAATGTAAGCAGTGCACGCGCTTTAATTAAGGTGGAGGCTGTTACCAAGTGAAAGATTCTAAATGTCAGACGAACCCAAACATGGTATAGACTCAACACATTACACATGGTGTGTGGGTGGAACCGTTTTGGATACAATTGGCCTAAAGAGAGAGAACAATGGACGTAAGGATTGCCCAAGTAGTTGTGATTGTCGCGTACCTTTGTTGGGCGGCCGCCGCTAATCCTACTGTGGTCGGTAAGTGACCCGCAAGTACTACATATAATACATATTGTGTATTTACATGTGAATCATTTAAATTGAGACCATGCACGGTACCTAAGGGCTCGGTGATGTCTATATGGTATACAGCATACTTGCAACTGCGACCATCCGAGCGACAAGGTATTAAGGGTTGCTCAATGATATGAGCGTCGCTTTACAGAACCATTGTGGTCCCGTAGGCATATGTGCGCTCCCGAATTCGATGTGTAGAAATCCACATCTGGCTCTGCACGGGGCAAATTCACTATACATAGTGGAAGTTGTCCGTCTCTATGTAATGCGAGGGCTTTTAGGCCACATGTCCTTGTTGGAGATGAGGACATTAAGTTCAGCGTGCGGTACCTTGATTACGGTTAGAAAATGGTGTGCCAGTCCAAGCGCGGTGGCCTTGCAGTTATCAGAGTACATGGAGACTGTTGGTAGGAACTAGGTCACATGGTATCTGTGTTCTAGAGCTGCCCCCAATTTGATACAGGGAGGTGTTTATAAGGTCTTTGGGTCCCCAGTCCTTACATAATGGAAAGATTCTAAGCTACCTAGACAATGCCGTCATGGTAACAAGACTGGTGCCAATACACAGTCCCATGTACCACACTATAAAAGAAGACAAGTTTCTCCCAATGTCATACCCTCTTGGTAACTATACTAATTCACCAGGACAACACAATGGAATGATTTATTGTACCTGTCAAGTGGTAAGGGTTGAGTCACACAAGGTACCCAGACCACCTTACATCAGAGTCACATGTACCACACTATAAAAGAAGACAAGCTTCTCCCAATGTCATACCCTCTTGGTAACTATCCTAATTCACCAGGACAACACTTTGGAATGATTGATTGTACCTGTAAAGTGGTAAGGGTTGAGTCACACAAGTACATCAGAGCCCCATGCATGTACCACACTCGCGTATATGTATATGCCAGCGATGTACACTCACCTACACATAGCCACTGACATTCCTGTCCTCCAGCTAGTTATATATCGCTGCGCTTGGACTAGCCATTCAAACGTTATCGTCACGCGCACCGAACCAGTTTATCTATAGCTATTTCGTTAACGTTTAATTAGAAGGAAGGTCATATTTGCTTACCCTGGTAAAGATGATCCCACATCTAGTACGAACAAACATATGGTAAATACGTACGTAAATATATGCCGCATTTACTCGCTCTGCAAACGTGGCGTAAACATGTATGTAAATATGTTTGTACCTTTACGTATGCGGTAAATATTTGCGTAAAACGTATAAATGTTTACGTCTGTGTAAATACGAGCGTAAATATGATGTTTCACGTTTGCAACAAATTTACGCATAGCGTACAGACATAGTAAAGCCATTTTTTGTCCAGTGAGTACTGCGCGCACTTCAAAAACCGCTCCCGGACCGTCTGTATTGCAGCGAATTGATGAAATTAATGTAGTGATTATGAAGGCCGCTTCATTACTACTTAATACTTGAATCGTTGCATGTTCACAATGGTTCATGCAACTGTAATGCACGTCCCTCCAGCTAGTGTCCCAAAATGCACGTTGGACTCAATATGTATAATACACCGCGCCCGATTAAACATATACATGCACGTTTATATGGATATCCTTTCTTCTCTTCACAGCGCATGACAGGAAGTGTGCGAGGGACAAGCCCTACAGCGACGAATGCCCTTTTGAACCTTGTACGATGGCCAAATGTTCAAATTTTCCAAAGGCCAAGTGCATAAATGACTACTGCGGAGGGTGCGGCTACCAGTACGTATTAAACGGAAAGAATGTCACGGAAAAATGCGGTAAGGGCTAAGTTTACCTGGGAGGCTGATGATTTGTTTACAATTATGCGCGCGATTTCAAATTGAGCACTAGATAACACAATTTATGTGGGTTGCTGGTAAAGATTATGAACTGAATATAAGTGTACTGTATACATTTGCACACCGGAAAAGAAAAGATAGACAAAAGCAAAAACATAAGTACTGAACATTTGATGCATGGCTGTAGGGAGTAGAGCCCCGTCATCAATGCCTAGTCCACTCCTCAATTTATTATGAATCTTCTAAGACATGCACTGAAGTGATTCCCTAACCATGACAAATGAGATTCACATGATATCGCTACAGTTAATTAATGGGTGATCAAGGTTTTCGCACGTATGCATTAAAAATTTTGACTATTGTATACTAGCATTTGTGGAGCGTCTACCAGTTCAAATTTGCCCATTTATATCGCGCAGAGAAAATTATTCCGGCGGTCGTCGAAAGCATCATGTTGCCGGTGCGGCGCAGTCATATATAGCGTAGGAGTAAAAGGCGTAGGCCCAGCGGTTACCAAACTTTACTAAAGAATGTTTAACGTATACGGTAACGTTGCTTAATATATCGCGGGTAAATCTACATGGTTGCCATACACAGTTTCGCTCCGCCGTGAAAGGATCGTCATCTGGAGATAGTACCTCAGAGAATTCCGCATTTTTACTGTCACTGTACATGTGTAGCACTCGCATTCAAAGACAAATGTTGAATTTCTTGTCTACCAAATTCTGTATAGTTACATGGCATATCAATTGTTACCCTCCATAATGATACTGCATTGTCGAAACAGAGGCTGTATTGGGATCGAAATAGTAACGGCCATATGGTCCTGTCTCATACCCCTCCCAAAACCCCCTCCCATTTTTCTTCTTATCTATTCAGATCCATGTGCTTATGTGAAGTGTCCCACGCAAACTGTCTGCAATTTTGACGGTCGCTACGTGGCATACTGTGCGCGCCAGTGCACAGCACACAAAGACTGCCAAACGGGGTACTTCTGCAAGCCGAAGAAGGCCGCCTACCCACTAGCACGTTGCATTGAGGGCACGTGTGGTTATTTTGCAAATGGTTATTGCCTAAAAGTATGTGTTAATGCATAATACCTGTATTAAAATTAATGGCGCTGACCGGTGCAGGCATTGCATATTGATAGTTGCACATTTTATTTTATTCGTTTTGAAATTAATTACGTCACATTTACATGTTGTATATACATGTAAGGGATAACAGGCCTTTTTTTGGAGGGTGGACATGTACAATACTATGGAAGTATATGTACCTTGGGTGGTGTAAGCTATCAGCCCGCGTGATTAGGGAAGGTATACATATACTGATTGTCTCTTTCCCCGAGTCTTGCATGAGAGCGGGCAGCATTTAACGCTCACAAATCCACTATTCGACGATGTCTTTACATTACATCATGCACCTTTTTTTCAGATGGAGAAACCTGAGTGAGTACAAGCTGCGTGCATCAACTCGGCTTGATTTGCCCAAATACTTAGTTAGGTGCATGTTTAAATTTGAACTATCAATAATTTGTGCGGGATTCATGTCAATATCAATGCACAATATGCAGTATCGGCCAATAAAAACTTTATGGATCGGCTTTGAAAGCAGGAAAGCGGGCGGTCCGAAACCATACCGCCTATTGGCCGCCCATTGACCGACATATCTTTCGGACTTAAATACTTGAAGTCCGCCGCCAATTGTGATGTCGACTTACATGTTGTATAGGTAGGTCGACCGCCTAATCGTTCGGCGGTCGGTTGAGGGTCGGTTGATGGTCGGTCGACTCTCATTCAAAGTTCGGTCAGCTGCCTCAGGAAATTATTACTTTGCATGCATGTTTAGGTTTACCGAGCCTTTATTTTAGTAACCACTTTTCTTTCCAAGTTCAGTCTATCTCTGTAGGCAACAGGATGGTTTCAGCGATTATATGAAACAGAGGATTATTATTTTCAAACAGCAAGGACTAAAGCCAACGGCAATGAGCCGTTTACTGAAAGCGGAAGGTTTAGAAGCGAGTGTGGTGGGTATATACAATTTCCTTCGACGATATGAAGAAAACGGGCACATTAAAAGGATGCCAGGCCTAGGGTCTGGAAGACCTTCAAAGGTAACAGTGGAAGTTAAGGACATCGTTGAAGCGAAAATGCAGGAGGAGGACGAAACTACTGCCGTTCAGCTAAAGTGCCACTTGGATGGTAAAGGGTTTCCTATATCACTCAGGACTATCTTGCGTTGTCGTTCAGACACTGGAGCTGGCTTAGTCCACATGACCAGCATTGGTTTAACACCCGTGTCTTTGCAACCCTTGTGTAGCACACCAGCCCTTTACTCACCCATGTCTTTGCAACCCTTGTGAAGCACACCAGCCCTTTACTCACCCACGGTAAGTAACTCCTAATCGTGCATGCGATCTGTATGCGATTAATTATTATTTATATTTTAATATTTATATGCAGATTTGCTAGCGTGTGTAAATGTGTGCGCGCATTTCGTGTGTGTGTATATATGTGTGAGAGTAGTGGGGTACGGTTTTCGGTTTCGAATTCTGTGTTATTACTCCATTGTAAATTGCACCTGCTTGTGCGAACAGATCTGCGCGCCAGTACGAGATGTCTAGTCCCCAGCCTTCCTATTTGCGTAACGGTGATGTAATGACCTACTCGCAGCTACGTATTTTGGTCAAGACTACAGTACGGGGTACATAATGGGGAAACAATCTAATCAAAGGAAGAGGGAAATAATATCAACAAAGTTAAAAGAAAAAAATGACATTGATAAAATGGTTTAGCAGAATGTTATGAAATCGTACAAATGCACATACACGCACACAGAAATGTAATAACATACCAGATTAATTCCATGTAATAAACACGCACACACACACACACACACACACACACACACACACACACTCCGTCACACACACACACATACACACACACAGGTTCACACTAAATCTGCAGTAACACAAACACATCTCACACAACACACAAATACTTTGTAATAAACGTTCCTTTTCAGGTTGGACTTTCCGGGGAAGTGCTTACTGCCAGCTGATAAGAGATGCTAACAAAATCAAGAGGGTTCAGTGATGTCTAGAACATCTTCATGACGGCTTCGGTGATGTGATTTTTACTGACGAATCCACCATCGAACTCCAATCTCACCGCCGCACATGCTGTCGAAAAATTGGCCAAGCACCCAAGCCGAAACCGAGACAAGCTGCATGTGTGCGTCTACTGCACGTACAAATGCATGTGTACATGCATGCATGTGTGCATGTATGTGTATGTGTGTGTGGTTTACTTCTACTATTATTAAAAACACTGTCAGAGCAAAGCATCCTACAAAGGTTCACGTCTGGGCAGGGATAAGTGTTCGAGGTCCCACTCAGATATGTATATTTGAAGGTATCATGGATGCTGTTCTTTATACGGAAATACTCGAAAAAACACTCCTTCCATTCATTCAAAATGTATTTCCAGAAGGTCACAAACTAATGGCAGATAACGATCCCAAACACACCTCCAGACATGCGCGGAGTTTTATAGAGGAGAACAATATCATATGGACGAGAACACCCGCCGAATCCCCTGACTTAAATCCGATTGAAAACTTATGGCACGAGTTAAAGGAATTCATCCTTAGGGAAGTGAAGCCCAAAACAAAGCAGGAACTTACCAACGGAATCTCGCAGTTTTGGCGAACTGTAGATGCTAACAAGTGCAAGAAATATATAAAGCACATAGAAAAGGTTGTGCCAAAGGTAATAGAAGTTCAAGGTGCAGCAACAGGGTACTAGGCTCGTAGTCCTTTTCGTTGTTACTGTATAAACTTGTTTTTTCAGGTCTATTTATTAATTACATGTATGACTTGTTATTTCATGTACTTGTTAACCGAATTATAAAAGGTACATGTGACTGTCACATAACTTATGAGGTGACTTTTTCTATCAGTAACGTTGAATGCTACTGTAATGCAAATATCTCTTTGCGCATGTGCACGCATGCGCCAGATGGGCTCGAACTTGCCAGAACATTTGCATGTGACATCGTGTGCGCACTTGTATGTATAAATACTCTCTTTTTGTGTTCTTAGTCAGTCTGTACACGTGTTACTATATATCCTTTGGCCACTGCTACATTGGCGTAGTCGGCTTAGCGGAATGGCGAAACCGCTACTGTTGCCGGAACCCTTTGACGGCGAGACCACTGGTTGGTTGGAATGGATGGACCATTTCGAAAGTGTAGCCGCCGTTAACAAATGGGTCAGTGGAGAAGACAGGCTGAAATGGCTCCGGGTGCGCCTAACGGGGAAAGCTCAAACGGCTTTCAGAAGGCTGCCAGACGACGTTAAAGCGGACTATGGTACGTGCGTAGAAGCATTACAGCGTCGTTTCAATCCCGACAGCAAAAGACAGCTGTACATGGTGGAGCTGAACGCAAGAACAAAGCGTAGGGACGAGGACTGGGCTGCTTTTGGTGACGCGGTGCGAGTGCTTGCAGATAAAGCGTATCCCGAACTAGCAGAGAACGCGCGCGAGCGACTGGCGCTGAACCAGTTTCTAGAGCAAATTGAAAACTCCCAAGTCGCCTTCAGCGTTAAACAGAAACGACCGCGAAACGTCGAAGAAGCGGCTGCGGCTGTAATTGAACTGGAGTCATACTTGCGAAGCACAGGTAAACCGTCACGTGTTAACGCTGTGTCCTCACAGGAACAAGAGTCAGAGACGCACCATACCGTACCAGCGGAACCAGTCTCAGCGGTCACTTCGCAAGACGGGCGCGACTCGTTAACAGCCACCATGAAATCACTGTGCGAGAGACTGCAGCGAGTGGAGGTGCTCATAGGAGAAAAAGAGCGGTTAGGAACACGTGGGGCAAGTAAGCCTACCAGGGAGAATGACGATGGGAAGCGTAGGACAATCGTTTGTTGGAGTTGCGGGAAGAAAGGCCATGTCGCACGATTTTGCAGTCGGGGCCGATACTCAGAACAGCGTCAGGGAAACTTCCGTCCCTCAGTGGTACGAGCCTGCCACATGGGGGAAGAAGACCTGTAAAGGCTCAGGATGATAAGCTGACCGTACCATCCCTCGCTGTAAATAGTGGAGTAAGTTACCGCATAAGGGGAGTTATTGGGGCTGTTGGTGTAGACTTTGTGATAGACACGGGTGCAGCAGTGTCGCTTGTCCGAAGGGACGTCTGGGAACAAATTGTGAAAGGTGACTGTACACTTGTTCTTGAACAATGGGCTGGTAGACGACTTGTCGGAGTAAATGGCGCTCCATTGTCAGTTAGTGGATGCAAAAAGGTAGATATTTTTCTGAACGGCATGCCATTTAAGGTTATGTGCGTAGTCACTGATGATATAATGGTAGAAGCAATTCTTGGGTTGGACTTTGTAAACGCCCATAATGGTATTATTGATTGTGGTTCAAAGAGGCTCACCTTTCCGTCCAGAAACATTTCCGTTCCCCTTCAAATGCAGAGTTGTCCACTGCAGCAGAATCCCATCGGACTTATTGTCAAAGAGAAAATTGTCATTCCAGCAGCGAGTGAGGTAGAACTTATGGTTGATCTGGCAACACCAGTCGCGAAGGGTACATGGGTTGTGACTGGCAATACCTCTGCTCGACATGGAGTAATGGTTGCTCATGCAGTGGTGTGCCCTAACGCCAAACCAGTCCCTGTGCGCGTGGTCAACCCTCGAGAAGAAATCGTTGTATTGAAGAAAGGGACGGAGATTGCTCATATGGAGCTGCTGGAACAGGACCCAGTCATAGAAATCTCAACTGTTGCAGAAAAGTTCAACATTTCACGGGAAGATCAAAGCCTCTTATGGGAAATGGTATCGAGGGTTGGGGATGATGTTAATAAGGATGAAAAAGAAGAACTTTTTTCGTTGTTGTTGGAATTTGCAGATGTTTTCTCACTCAGCACCAAGAACCTAGGTCATACAAAAGTGCTCCAACACCGCATTGACACTGGCAATGCCCAACCAGTGCACCTCCCACCCCGCCGGATCCCTCACGCACGTAGGGAGGAACTGAAGGAGATGTTGCGAGATATGTTGGAGAAGAATGCCATTGAACACTCTGATAGCCCATGGTCCTCCCCGATAGTATTGGTCAAGAAAAAAGACGGGACAACAAGATTTTGTGTGGACTATAGGAAGGTCAACGAGGTTACCAGGAAAGATGCCTATCCGCTACCCCGAGTGGACGATACACTTGACACGCTGGCCGGCTCCAAATTTTTCTCCACACTGGACCTTACTACCGGCTACTGGCAAGTCGAAGTCGCCCCTGAAGATCAGCCGAAAACAGCTTTTACTACACCGGAAGGTCTGTACCAATTTAAAGTAATGCCCTTCGGTTTATGTAACGCTCCAGCTACATTCCAGCGACTGATGGATAGGGTATTGGGTGGTTTGAAATGGTCGAGTTGCTTGGTTTACTTTGATGATATTATTGTTGTGGGTCGTACATTTAAGGATCATTTGCACCACCTTAGCAAGGTTTTGGCCCAGTTGAGGGGGGCAGGGCTCAAACTGAAGCCAACGAAGTGTAGTCTGTGTCAACAACGGGTTGCATTTTTGGGGCATATAGTATCAGCTGAGGGAATCGCTACAGACCCGAGCAAAACCGACGCTGTGTCAAAATGGCCCACCCCGCTAAGTAAGAAGGAGGTACAACAATTTTTAGGGCTGGCAAACTACTATAGGCGGTTTGTCAAAAATTTTGCGTCTATCTCGAAACCACTGCATCGTTTGACGGAAAAAAACGTTCCCTTCGATTGGACAATACACTGTCAGAATGCCTTTGACGAATTGCGTAAATGCCTGGTTTCCTCCCCAATTCTTGCCTACCCAGATTACAACCGACGTTATATCCTCGATACGGATGCGAGCGACACAGGGATTGGTGCCGTGCTATCCCAGATCAGCGACGAAGGGTCAGAACGTGTCATTGCCTACGCCAGCCGTTCACTAAGCAGACCGGAACAGAGGTACTGTGTCACTCGTAAAGAACTATTAGCTGTAGTATCGTTTGTACAGCAATTCCGACAGTACCTTCTTGGACGAGAGTTCACCCTTCGAACAGACCACGGATCGTTGGTCTGGATCCGGAACTTCAAAGAGCCTGAAGGTCAACTTGCACGCTGGCTAGAGAAACTTCAGGAGTACAACTTTACCGTCGTGCATCGTCAAGGATCTCGCCATTGCAACGCAGACGCGCTCTCCAGAGTTCCTTGCCGTCAGTGTGGTCGAGAGAATCAAAACGTTGAAACAAGTCAGGGTGACAATGCTGTGATTACAGGTATTGGCGCGGTCTTATCGCCGTTCCAGACGTGTACTCCCAATGAGATGCGTAAATTGCAACTTCAAGACGAAGCTATAGGACCAGTCTACCGCGCAGTGCTCGATCGCAAGACACCGTCTGCAGACGTATCCAAGTCATGGAGCTGGGAAAGTCGCGTCTTGATGCAGCACTGGGGCTCTCTCAACATCCAAAACGGAGTTCTTTGGAGAAAATGCATCGATAAGTGTCGTGATTACTTGCAGCTCGTATTACCCGCCAAGTTGCAGGTGGATACCCTTCGGGACCTTCATGAAGGCGCCATTGGTGGTCATCTTGGTGAAGAAAAAATGCTAAACAAACTCAAAGAGCGTTTTTACTGGCCAGGATGTACCGAAGCAGTCAAAGATTGGTGCAGAACCTGCATTCGTTGTACAACAAGGAAGACAGCTGCTCCGAAAAGAAAGGCGCCCCTACAATCATTACGAGCTGGGTATCCGATGCAAATAGTGTGTGTTGATATCATGGGACCCCTTCCTGAGACCGAGGATGGCTGCAAGTATGTTCTGGTAGCCTCAGATTGCTTTACTCGGTGGGTAGAAGTGTATGGAATACCTAATCAAGAAGCCACAACTGTAGCCAAAAAACTTGTAGATGAAATGTTCTGCCGTTTCTCTCCCCCCGAACAACTTCACAGTGATCAAGGACGTCAGTTCGAGTCAGAGTTGGTAAAAGAAATATGCGTGCTTCTGCAGATCAGAAAAACGCATACTACGCCATACCACCCCCAATGCAACGGGATGGTGGAGCGCTTTAATAGAACTCTGTTAGACATGCTAGCCACAACAATTGACAACCACCAGGCCGATTGGCAGCACCACATTCGTAAGCTCTGCCTGGCGTATAATTCGAGCATTCATTCCACTACAGGTTTTAGCCCGTTCTTTCTGATGTTTGGTCGCCAAGTCAAACTACCGATCGATCTTATGTATGGAACTAACCGGACAGGGCCGGATACCGCAGCAGGTTTTGCGCAGAAGTTGAAGGAGGGGTTGCAAGAAGCATACAAGCTAGTGAGAGAAAAATGCCAAGCTGAACATAAAAGACAAAAGGCGCTATACGATGAGAGAGTCCACGGGAAACCGTTCAGCCCCGGTGATTTGGTATGGCTTCATTCACCAGCAGTCCCTCGCGGACGATCCAGGAAGCTACACCACCCCTGGAAAGGGCCACTGAAAGTTGTTGAACGCCTGGGCGAAAGCAATTACAAAATCAAAAGCCTTCAGGGTCGAAAGAAAACTCAAATTGTTCACTTCGACAGGCTGAAACCATGTGTAGCTTCTACCGCTGAGGATCGACAAAATAGTAGACCGCCTACAACGCCCGAGACTCAAATTGATCGTCAACCAACAGGAAAATATGTAGAGCTGCTGGACAGCTATGATGACGAGCCAGTGGCAGAAGAACCAGCCACGGACGCTGCCCCCCCTCCACCGCAAGAAATTAACATTCAACCACGGTACCCAGTACGAAACAGACACCCTCCGGATCGCTATGGAGCCTACGTGGAACACTAAAAGAGAGGGAGCAGTGTAATGCAAATATCTCTTTGCGCATGTGCACGCATGCGCCAGATGGGCTCGAACTTGCCAGAACATTTGCATGTGACATCGTGTGCGCACTTGTATGTATAAATACTCTCTTTTTGTGTTCTTAGTCAGTCTGTACACGTGTTACTATATATCCTTTGGCCACTGCTACACTACTAAGCATGTTACCAAATTTTTGACATGCTGATAGTAAGAGAACGTTGTCGAAACGCTGATATGTTAGGTTTGAAAATAATTATTCCACGTATAATAGCACATCCACTGAGAACTGTTAGCGATAGGAACAAAGTACATGCCATAACCAATAGTTTACAGTATGAATGAGAAAACACTTAAGCTGAGCTAAATGTAAAATCAATCCCCCGTCACATTTGTATGTAATCATTGCTGTGCTCGTGGGTATAGTCATATGGTGAAATCTCCTAAATGTATGCAGTATGTATACCAATGTACATGTGTTGTGATTTCCACATATGTCCAGCTAGATAAGCTAGGCCAGCTACATGTACATAATCCAAGCACTGGTGGCCATTGCTGTTTACATTAGATTACTGTAACACTGAAGAAGGCATCTCTGACCACCTTCACCAGAAGGCAGGGCTTACTGTTTCTGCGATGAATTTGAGGACCAGAACATCCATGTCTTCAATACTTGCTGTATTAAAAGTCTCCACCAATGGAAGTAATCTAGCTGCCTCCACATGAATTTTTTTAAATAAGTGTGATCAGCATATATAGGTTTAGTTTTATACTCATACAGTTCATTTGATGTCAGTGTCCACTTGCATTATCTGGTACAGCTAGGGTATTGGTAACTAATGAGACTTTTGAGAGCAAATGTGACAAGATTCGAATTGAGTATGCTTTTGTGTGTATCTTGATGTGCTTACGCATACATAAACATTTGTTCAGTGACATATGGAAAATCTATTTGTACAGCACAAGGTAAAACTTCCGTCTCTGAAGCTCTTCCTGCAATTTAATACACTATATCCATGAATATCATCAGTAAATACACGATCTGAGTAAAAGCATGTGTGTTTATGCTGGTAGTCTCCTTAACCTGCGGCATGCATGGCCGAAAGCATCCACACACTTCATCCACAATGTTTCGAACTGAAAAGGGCTATTCCTAGCTGTATACATTGTGATCATGCATATTCAATAATGTTGCATGTATCCCTTGCATGCCATACCAACCTTTGTTATTCTTAAGTCATACTATTGATTGCACACAGTAAAATAAATCAAAAATTGAAAACGAACATAAATTCAAACGCAAACAATGTTCCGCTTGTAATGCGGTATTGTATTATGATATTGTAGCAAACATACTACTAAGCCAGTTTCTGGTTTCACTAACATAATGCGCGTCTCTTCCGTAATTCGTATCCAGTATACTTTGTTTTGCTGATATGATTGCTGCATTGATATCTGCAAGTACACATAGTACGTCAATCACTTTGTTACAGGAATCCGCATAAGGCTCTTGGACGTTCTAAGGAAAAACAAGTATTATTGACCAATTATTGTATATTTCACAGTCACGTACCTGAATTGGTTGCGAGAATTTATACGTGACGTTCCTAGTATCTTCAAGATTGCCGTTCATTTCTCCACTACCGTTGCGCCGTGTTTCCCGTAATAGAGCACAATGTGCTTTGAATAAATATGTATCTTTGATCTAAAAAAGGATAAGTGATTGATGAACATTTTGTGTACTCACGCGCGTCATGTGCAACACACATGTACATGCCGTTAGCTGCACTATTGGTAACTTACCTTCATCCTTCGATACAATTCGGCTAAAAGGTTTTAATCAGTTAAAAGAGGCGAAGCCACTGGATCAGTGGTACCTCCTTCAGTGTATTTGTTGGTAAGGATGAAAATGAAACACGCTGTTGCCACTTGGATTCTCGAAGAAAGCGACCACATTGTTCTTTGATTGTAATCGTGACACCAAGAGGATGATATTTATACTATTTGAAGGCACAATTGACGTAATTGTGTTTACAATTGATGAGAGAAATAAGTTACTAGGTGGGTTTCACGTCCGGTTAATAGGTAAACATTATAATTAAAATTTGATCCAAATCACAAACAAATTGACTTCTCATGGTCTCATTCGGAATAACCTAAATCATTTATGTATGCATGTTCAGTGTGTTTGAATGACGTAGCCAGGTCTGCAAGCAATACAATGACTCACTTCTGTTTGTGTATGCAAGAGAACGAAGCCGTTCTCAAATACTGTTTTGCAGTTTTTAGTTGTTATTGCAGTGTTCACTCAAGCTAGATACCAAACCAGGAATGAGTCGTCAACTACTTCTGCATGGCATTGCTGACCGTATATCCATCGTGGTCTGTGCACAGGCATGCTTTCTTTGAAGAGAAAATAAAATGTCATTAACATAATGTTTACGACAGAAGTGCAAGCACATTCCCGTTATCAAATCTTGTTAGTCAGAACGTAGAATGATGCGATTTTTCTCTTTACCGAAAGGGTCACATCCGCTGCCAAACCTTTTTGGCAGCTACGGACCTGTACATGTAAATGAATCACTCAACACATGGGATCTTTTTAATTTGAAAATCTCATTTCTATGAAACCATTTTCAGCTAAAAATCGGTTAACAATTGTAAATACATTGTGGCACTCACATTTGACCAAATAATTTTAGTTCAATTTAGTGTCGCATAGTAGAGCCCTACATTCTGGCTGACTACTTTTGATAACGGGAATGATCTTGGACTTCTTTCATAAACGTAAGTTTAATGCCACTGTATCCTCTTCGAAGAAATGCCGGTATACATTCCTCTGTGGTTTCCGTTGTTGCTTTGAGCGGAGTGGATGATTAACTTAATTGCATGAATCCAAAGCCTGTGCAATTGGTTCCTGAAGCAATGTGGTCTAATCATGTAGCAGAAGCGGACTTTGCAGTAGCATCATAAGGCAATGGATCTCCCGGAGGCTATGGGGAGGAGTGCGGGAGACCCTTACACGCGTAAGGTGGCAAGGGGTCCATGCACATGCCCGTTTAGAGAAGTTTTAGTTTTCAAACTCTGTGTTGTCATTTATCCTGACATTACCTGAACCTCCACGTCTAGTTCTTATTGCTTCTAGACCCAATTTTACACGCTTTGGAACTGAAGATAAAGATGTGATTAAGTTTCTCATCGATCACCTCATAGTAACAGCGAAACCATCTATGAATGTATACGTTTCTTTGTAGAGGAAGAACAACATACAATGGCTTAACGTGAAGTATACGGCATAAGTGCATGCCCATTTACCTCAATAGGTTCAAGTTTTGCAAAACTATTATGATAGAGTTTATGCTTAGTTTGTTAAGTATCCTTTTACTATAAATTAGTACCAAATTTCTTCCACCCTTGCATACCTGCCTTCACTTTCTGTCCGTCCCTCCCCTCCAAATTTATTTAATATAATCGTAATTTGAAACTGTGTAATACGATTCTATGCAACTGACAATCTCACTCCAAATACATACATACATATAGGAATACACACTAGCTTTAAATAGTGTTTCTTCAACATCCCTTGACCCCCTATCCCACAAGTGCAGTACTATGACAGGAAGTTCAGTTGAATTAGTATTCATCCTCCACAAAGGGTTTAAGCGTCTATTCAGAGCCTTGCTGTCTATCCCATTACAACTGAAATGCTTTGCCCCTCCCCCTCCCCAATCTTATACGTGTAGATATAATATCTGCTATACTAGATGTTTATCATAGTTTTAGACTCATTTCTGGTTTTATATGTAGCTCCAATAATCAATGCAACACGACACATGAATAAAGTGCTAACGTGTATCATTATGAGTACGGTAAGTGTTTGGAACGAATGAATTTTGAGATACTAATTCAAATATCATGCATAAGGTGTTAGTGTACAGCATTTGTGTTGCTTCATAGAAAGTAAAATCTATGTACAACACGTATCAGTTATGAATTAGAATACATCTAGAAGTGCCTAACTTGGATCAGTTAATTTAGTACGATCGTATTGCCAATTGAGAAGTTTTCTTCTTGACTCAATGGACAGTACTGACAGCAATCGCTTCAGTTCTGCAAACACATTCTCGGTCCCACTTTCGCTCAGAAGCCTGCTTGGAGAGTAACTTCTTCTTGGTACCGAGCTCGCATTGTAGCCCGTTTGGAGTGGGCGTCTTCATGGTACCGCTTTGTCTCCCTTAGCTTGGACTTGGGGACTTCTTCCTAACGTGCTGATAATGCTATCAAAAAAGGACCGTCGGCTGGCAAAACTTTTCTGTAACTATAAGTAAATGAGTCCTCAAATAGGGAGGAACCAATCGCATAGGCTTTGAAACCTGGGATTGATCCAATTAAGTTTCTCATCAACTCGTCTCATAGCAACAACGGAAACCACATAGGAATGTATACCGGCATTTCTTCGAAGAGGAACACAGTATACACTGGCTTCAAGATACGTTTCCGACAGAAGTGCAAGGACATCCTCGTTAACAAACGAAGTAAGCCCCAGCGTGAGGCTCAATCATCATGCGACAATAACGAAATCTGGGATTGTTGAAGTGTCGTAACAATAACACACTTAACCATTATTTGGTTGAATGTGAGAACATGCCGATGTGTTTACATTACAGCAGTACTTTTATACATGTATGTGCTTATTTAGCTTCTTAAACACACCGACACTCATTTATCAATGCTGATGATGGAACATTCGTCAAAACAGAAAAAATTGAATCAAAGCAGGATAGAACCAGGATAGAATCCAGACGGAAGCGGAATACACATTGCGGGATGCAATTCTAATGGAAATTGAGAATGTACGACGATGGAAATTAAGGACCGCATTAAACCAGGATGAAATCAGGATGAATGTCATGTTTAATAACCAAAAAATATCAAACGGGACGGGAATAAGTCGGTACAAAAAATAAAAAGCATTGTAGAATTAGGATTACACACGACTAAATGGAAATGTTGAGTGCCTTTCTATATACCTCCACCTCTACCACTTCAAACACATCTCTGCCTGGGTCCAGCATCGTCAGACGTTAGTGGTGTTTTCGCATTATCATTATTACTTTTAAAAAGGTAAACGTACAATAAGTAAGTATAAGAATCCAAATCAAGGAATGGATTTAGACACGCCCAATGTGATCTTTTGCCATGGAACATGCCAGATCGTATCCCCCCCAAAATAATCCTTATTAAGCGAAGTAATCTGCTCCCCTGAATACACATTATGTTAGTTATGTATTGCACGCATTTTACTAATATGTAATATGGTGTAGGAGAGTGTAGATTGAAGATAAGATGAGAAACATTGCTGGATGGTCATGGCGAAGAATTGAGATCGATATATTTGTTCTCGTGCTGGTATCCGCATTATAGCGTCTACTAGGAAGAGCATAACAGAAATAGTTGAGCGTGCCTTGTGCTCGTGTATGACAGCTGCCACACCCAAAATTGTGTCGTGTAAATGCTTGAGGGATTCATTACTGATATTGGGCACAAGGTATGTAAGTTACAAAATAATTGAGAATCAAGCATTGATTTGACGGGTTTTTTTTTGTAATTTTTTTTGTTGTAGTTGGTTTGGAAAGCTACCATGCACTGCACAAATGTAGTTACGTATACGTAATCTACATTCAACGTATACAATGACGAAACATCTGTTACTTCAATGTCAAGACATGAATAATTGCCCTGCCACATCATAACTGGTACAAATACAATTCCATACCATACCCCATCTTACACCATTGAATGCGTGGATGGATATATGGTTAGATATGTTTCTCAGAAGTAGTTGACGACTCATTCCTGGTTTGATATATAGCTTGAATAACACTGCAATAACAACATCAAAATATATTTTCTCCCTTTTGTATCATATTGCAAAGACTATAGTACAAGAAGTCGATGACACATCAGTATCATGCAGTGCTTGCAAAATTCACGCGAGATATTCTGTAAAAATATTATTTGAGAAGGGCTTCGTTCACTTCCATGCACAAACAGAAGTGAATCATGTATTGCTGCACACCTTGCTACGTCATTCAAGCACACTGAACATGCACACATAAATGATATAGACTATTCTGAATGAGACCAGGATGAGGCAATTTGTTTGATCTTCCCGCTTAGGTGATTTGGATCGTATTTGAATTACTAAAACAATAATGTACCGGACGTGAAACCCACCCAGTACATGTAACTTATTTCTATCATCAATTGTATAAACAATTACGACAGTTGTGCCTTCACTAGTATAAATATCATCCTCGTGGTGTCACGATTACAATCAAAGAACAATGTGGTCGCTTTCATCGAGAATCCAAGTGGCAACAGCGTGTTTCATTTTCATCCTTACCAACAAATACACTGAAGGAAGTACCACTGATCCAGTGGCTTCGCCTCTTTTAACTGATTTAAACCTTTTAGATCAATTGTATCAAAGGATGAAGGTAAGTTACCAATAGTGCAGCTAACGGCATGTACATGTGTGCTGTACATGACGCGCGTGAGTACACAAAATGTTCATCAATCACTTATCTTTTTATAGATCAAAGATACATCTTTAATCAAAGCACATTGTGCTCTATTACGGGAAACACGGCGCAACGATTGTGGAGAAATGAACGGCACCCTTGAAAATATTAGGAACGTCACGTGTAAATTCTCGCAACCAATTCAGGTACGTGACTGCGAAATATACAATAATTGGTAAATAATTCTTGTTTATCATTAGAATGTCCAAGAGCCTTATGCGGATTCCTGTAACAAATTGGTTGACGTACTATGTGTACTTGCAGATATCAATGCAGCAATCAAGTCAGCAAAACAAAGCATACTGGATACGAATTACGGAAGAGACGCGCATTACCTTAGTGAAACTAAAAACTGGTTTAGTAGTATGTTTGTTACAATATCATAATACAATACCGCATTACAGCGCAACATTGTTTGCGTTTGAATTTATGTTTGTTTCAATTTCTGATTTAATTTACTGTGTGCAATCATTAGTGGCCTATAAATGATTTAACAATAACAAAGGTTGGACCAGCATGCAAGTGATACATGCAACATTATTGAATATACATGATTACAATATACATGGGACAGTAAAGTAACGCCATTGTATACTGCGAGATGGCTCGTTGAATGCAAATTACGTATACTTAACTACATTTGTGAAGTGCATTTTAGCTTACGAAATTAACCAACAACACAAAAAAACACAAAATACAACCCCTGTCGAATCAATGCTTGATTCTCAATTATTTTGCAACTTACATACCTAGTGCCCAATATCAGTGATGAATCCCTCAAGCATTTACACGACGCAATTTTTGGTGTAGCCGCTGTCATGCACGAGAACGAGGCACGCTCAACCATTTCTGTTATGCTCTTCCTAGTAGACGCTATAATGCGGATGCCAGCACGAGAACAAATATATCGATCTCAATTCTTCGCCATGACCAGGCAGCAATGTTTCTCATATTATCTGCAATCTACACTCTACTACACCATATTACATATTAGTAAAATACGTGCACTACATAACTAACATAATGTGTATTCAGGGGAGCAGATTACGTCACTTAATAAAGACTATTTATTGGGGGATACAATCTGGCATGTTCCACGGCAAAAGTATACATTGTGCGTGTCTAATTCCATTCCTTGTTTTTGGATTCTTATACTTACTTATTGTACGTTTACCTTTTTAAATATAATAATGACAATACGAAAACACCACTAACTTCAGGCGAGGTGACCCATTAGCAATGGCAATGTATGGAATTGGCATTTTGCCACTCATTAAGAAGTTACAAACTTGCGATGTCACCCAAACTTGGTATGCAGATGATGCAGCAGCTGCTGGGTCAACAGCTAACATTCGATGCTGGTGGGACATGATAACCAAAGCTGGACCAATGTTTGGATCCTACCCTAATGCCTCGAAGACGCACCTCATTATAAAACAAGAGTATGTGCAATCAGCGAAAGGTCTGTTTGATGGTTCTGGAATCACAGTAATTGCTGATGGTGATAGATACCTTGGTGCTGCCAAGGGACGAGAACCTACATTGAACAGTATGTCAAAAACAAAATCTCTGAATTTATTGGTGAGGTAAAAATTCTATTGGCATTTGCACTTACCCAACCTCATGCAGCATACTCTGCATTCTGTCATGGTCTCATTGGGAAATGGACTTACCTTGCTCGAACTATACCTCACAGTAGTGAATTCTTCATACCTCTTGAGAATGCCATAAGAACAATTTTTCTACCTTCCCTCACTGGTCAAAGCCCATTCAATGACACTGATCGAAACATGCTGGCACTTCCAACTCGGCTGGGGGGCCTTGGTATAATTAATCCATCCTTAATGTCTTTGTATCATTATACAACTTCTGTAAATGTGACTTCTGCTCTGGCTAACCTTGTCATCACACGTGCAACTTTGATGCCTTGGGATCCAACAACTTGAGGAAAAGAACCTGGCACGTAACCAACGTAAAGTAATGGAAACAGCATCTGTCACCGAGTTACTGGCTATACTCCCAGCCAAACAGAAACGATCTGTAGAGATTGCAAGTGAGAAAGGAGCATCCAGCTGGCTGAATGCACTCCCTATTGCAAGGCATGGTTTTGCTCTACACAAGAGTGCTTTTAGAGATGCTATATGTTTACGCTATGGCTGGCAACCTCCTTTATTACCATCACATTGCATATGTGGCTCCATCTATACTGTGGAGCATGCCATGAATTGCCCATCAGGAGGCTTTCCTTCAATTCGACACAATGAGGTGCGAGACTTGACCTCTGCATTCCTCAGTGAAGTATGTCATAATGTACATACAGAACCTACGTTACAGCCATTACAGGGTGAGCACCTTAAGTATAAGTCTGCCAATGGAGAGGTGGAAGCTCGACTTGATGTTGCTGCACATAATTTCTGGGGAAAGACCACCAAACTGCCTACTTTGATGTCAGAATATTCAACCCATTTGCTCAATCCTATGCCAATTCCTCCATGTCAAAATGCTATAGAAAACATGAATTGGATAAGAAGAGGGAATATGAAGAAAGAGTAAGAGAGATTGAGCATGGATCTTTTTCACCCTTGGTATTCTCTACAGCTGGAGGTATGGGTCCCATAGCAACCACAGTGTACAAGAGAATAGCATCATTAATTGCTGACAAGAGACAAGAACCGTATTCTACCACTCTTTTTGGTTGCAATGCAAACTGAGTTTTTCCTTACTTCGCTCAGCAATCATGTGCCTTCGAGGAACCAGGTCATTTCATTCCCACTCACAACACCATTCTATAGCTTTGGCCTGTGCAGAGGCAAAGGTCCACTGAACAATTTTTCATTTGGCCTCGTCTTTATTATTTATTTAATTAATAAAATTTTTATTTTGTATCCTTTGTGTATTATTATTAGCAATAATTATAGCTTTATTCTAATTCATTGTAATTTTTTTAGTACACGATAGTAAACACAAAAAAAAAACAAAAAAAAAACAAACAAACAAAAATAAAAAAACTAACTTCAGGCGACGCTGGACCCAGGCAGAGATGGAAAGGCACTCAACATTTCCATTCAGTCGTGTGTAATCTTAAATCCACAATGCTTTTTTTTGTACTGACTTATTCCCGTCCCGTTTGATGTTTTTTGGTTACTAAACATGACATTCATCCTGATTACATCATGGTTTAATGCGGTCCTTAATGACAGGTGATTTCCATCGTCGTACAATCTCAATTTCCATTAGAATTGCATCCCGCAATGTGTATTCCGCGGCCGCGCTTCCGTCTGGATTCTATCCTGGTTTAATTTTTTCTGTTTTGAGGAATGTTCCATCATCAACATTGATAAATGAGTGTCGATGTGTTTAGGTAGCTACTTAAATTCATGTAAAAGTATTGCTGTAATGTAAACACATCGGCATGTTCTCACATTCAACCAAATAATGGTTAAGTGTGTTATTGTTACGACACTTTCAACAATCCCGGATTTCGTTATTGTCGCATGCATGATTGAGCCTCAAGTTGGGACTTACTTCGTTTGTTAACGAGGATGTCCTTGCACTTCTGTCGGAAACGACGTATCTTGAAGCCAGTGTACACTGAATTCCTCATTGAAGAAATGTATACATTCCTATGTGGTTTCCGTTGTTGCTATGAGACGAGTCGATGAGAAACTTAATTGCATAAATCCCAGGTTTCAAAGCCTATGCACTTGGTTCTTCCCTATTTTGAGGTCATTTACTTATCGGTACAGAAAAGGTTTGCCAGCCGACGGCCTTTTCTTGATAGCATTATAAGAAAGGAGTACATTATCAGCACGGTAGGAAGTAGTCCCCGAGTCCAAGCTAAGCGTGCTAAAGAGACAAAGTGGTACCATGAAGACGCCGACTCCAATCGGGCTACTATGTGACAGGAAGACTTTACTCTCCAAGCAGGCTTCAGAGCGAAAGTGGGACCGAGAATGTGTTTCTAGAACTGAAGCGATCGCTATCAATACTGCATGGAGTCAAGAAGTAAACTTCTCAAGTGGCTATACGATCGTACCAAATTAACTGATCCAAGTTAGGCACTTCAAGATGTTTTCTAATTCATAATACGTGTTGTACAAAGATTTTACTTTCTATGAAGTAACACAAATGCTGTACACTGATATCTTATGCATGATATTTGAATTAGTATCTCAAAAATCATTCGTTCCAAACACTTACCGTACTCATACTTATGATACACAAAATTCGTTAGCACTTTATTCATGTGTCGTGTTGCATTGATTATTGGAGCTTGATATAAAACCAGAAATGAGTCGAAAACTATGATAAACATCTAGTATAGCAGATATTATATCTATAAGATTAGGGAGGGGGAGGGGCAAAGCATTTCAGTTTCAAATTACGATTATATTAAATATATTTGGAGGGACGGAAAGTAAAGGCAGGTAGGCAGGGGTGGAAGAAATGTGGTGCTTACTTATAGTAAAAGGACATAATTGTAATGCTTAACAAACTAAGCATAAACTCTATCAAAATTAATTAGTTTTGCAAAACTTGAACTGATTGAGGTAAATGGGCATGCACTTATGCCGTATACTTTACGTTAAGCCATTGTATGTTGTTCTTCCTCTACAAAGAAATACATTCATAGATGGTTTCGTTGTTACTATGAGGTGATCGATGAGAAACTTAATCACATCTATATCTTCAGTTCCAAAGCGTGTAAAATTGGGTCTTGAAGCAATAAGAACTACACGTAATACAAGTGAAGGTTCATGATAACACAGATTTGGAAATTAAAACGTCTCTAAACTTAGGAGATCGGGCATGTGCATGGACCCCTTGACACCTTACGCGTGTAAGGGTCTCCCGCGCCTCTCCACATAGCCTCCGGGAGATCCATTGCCTTATGATGCCACTGCAAAGTCCGCTTCTGCTACATGATTAGACCACATTGCTTCAGGAACCAATTGCACGGGGTTTGGAGTGATGTAATTAAGTTAAACACTAGCTCAGCTCATAGCAACAACGGAAACCACAGAGGAATGTATACCGGCATTTCTTCGAAGAGGGATACAGTGGCATTAAACATACGTTTATGAAAGAAGTACAAGATCATTCCCGTTATCAAAACTAGTCAGCCAGAACGTAGGGCTCTACTACGCGACATTAAATTTATTTGGTCAAATGTGAGTGCCACAATGTATTTACGTTACATGCATGCAATTTTTACGCATGTTTAGCTACACTATGGTTTCTTAGAAATGAGACTATAAAGGTCACGTGTGTTGACTGATTCATTTACATGTACAGGTCCGTAGCTCAGTAGCTGCCAAAAAGGGTTTGGCAGCGGATGGGACCCTTTCAGTCAATAGAATATTGCATCATTTACGTTCTGACTAACTTGTTTTGATAACGGGAATGTGCTTGCACATCTGTCGTATCATTACTTTAATGCCATTGTACTCCCTCTTCGAAGAAAGTATACATGTGCACAGACCACGAGACATGAATAATTGCCCTGCCGCATCATAACTAGGTACAAATACCATTTCATACCATACCCCATCTTACACCATTGAATGCGTGGATGGATATATGGTCAGCAATGCCAGATATTTATCCCAGAAGTAACCATTCCTGGTTGGCATGTAAGTTGAATAAACACTGCATGAAAGTATATTTTCTTCCTTTTGTATCATATTGCTAAGAGTATAGTATAAGAAGTTGATGACACATTAGCATCAGTGCTTGCAAAATTCACACGAGACGTTCTGTAAAAATAATTTTGAAAACGGCTTCGTTCTTCTTCACGCACAAACAGAAGTGAATCATGTTGTGCATGTATTGCTGCAGACCTGGCTACGTCATTCAAACATTCTGAACACGCGCACACAAAAAATATATAGGCTATTCCGAATGAGACTATGATAGGGCAATTGGTTTGATCTTCCCGTTTAGGTGATTTGGATCATATTTTAATTACCAAGAAGTTTACCTATTAACCGGACGTGAAACCCACCTAGTAACGTATTACCCTCATGCATACTAGTACGATTGTAAAAGCAATTACGTAAGTTGTGCCTTCAAATAGTATAAATATCATCCTCGGGGTGTCACGATTACAATCAAAGAACAATGTGGTCGCTTTCTTCGAGAATCCAAGTGGCAACAGCGTGTTTCATTTTCATTCTTACCAACAAATACACTGAAGGAAGTACCACTGATCCAGTGGCTTCGCCTCTTTTAACGGACTTAAACCTTTTAGCTGAATTGTATCAAAGAATGTGGGTAAGTTACCAATAGTGCAGCTAACGGCATGTACATGTGTGTTGTACATGACGCGCGTGAGTACGCAAAATGTTAATCAATCACTTATCCTTTTTTAGATCAAAAATACAACTTTATTCAAAGCACATTGTGCTCTATTACGGGAAACACGGCGCAACGGTTGTGGAGAAATGAACGGCACCCTTGAAAATATTAGGAACGTCACGTGTAAATTCTCGCAACCAATTCAGGTACGTGACTGTGGATAATAATGATTGGTAACTTATTCATTCTTTTCCTTAGAACGTCCAAGAGCCTTATGCGGATTCCTGTAACAAAGTGATTGACGTACTATGTGTACTTGCAGATATCAATGCAGCAATCATATCAGCAAAACAAAGTATACTGGATACGAATTACGGAAGAGACGCGCATTATCTCAGTGAAACTAAAAACTGGCTTAGTAGTATGTTTGTTACAATTTCATAATACAATACCCCATTACAAGTCATAGGAACATTGTGTTTGAATTTATGTTCGTTTTCAATTTCTGATTTGTGGTAACTCGAATACTCAAAGAATCATCCCGATTCCCAATCAGCGTACACTTAAATAATATGCATGCGCATGCGCATTGCATTGTAGCATAGTTTATCAGTTATCACACTTCTTCCTCCTTAAGAAAACCCGGCTTTGTAGCGCTCGGTCTGCCGTCTGTCCATGCTGGGATATCGTCTTTGATTTTCTTGATCTATTTCTTCCTCGATCTCGAGCCTGTCACCCACCCCTGGATTCACGGCGCGACAGTATACCGTATGCAGCCTTGTATATTGCACCTATACTAATCGATACTCGTCTGCACTCGACACGTGGGCAGTTTTTCATACGACTCGAATGCGGCGCCTGAATACGTCTCAGAACGAACACTTTGCTTCTACGTATGATATCGCGGTCAGCATATGGATTCGGTATATTCGTCATCACCTGTCTGCATACTCCCAGATGAACGCGTGCAGACTCTGTACACGTCATGTATTCGAATCGTTTCAAATCCATATTCTGTTCTGTATACTTGAAGGCTAGTGCTCCAAACCCTGAACCACGTCAGCAATAATTCGGCAAACTTTAATCAAATTACAGCCAATACAACTTGGTCAAAAAATAATATCTAGTTCCAAGCTGGCGATTAAAGTCTCTATCACATCCTGGATTTTCCTGATGTAGTTAGAGGGGCACTCTCCGCCTAGCAGAGGCCTCTTGGAGAGCGAGCACGAGCCTCTACTACTCTCGCGGCGCTTGTCGAAGTTTCCTTACAAGCACACGCTAAAATATCACAAAGGTTAAGCCCAAAGAACTCAGCATTTACTTACTCTCTGACCGCCATGGTAGCTAGCTTGTGCTTTATAATGCTATCGTCGTCATCCCAGCGAAGCTTTTTCACTTGGCCGTAGCACACCCTGGCGTCGGCTAAAGAGCTGCGGTCAGAAAGGAAAATTATAGCATGCGTTAACTCCATCGGGCCTACTCTGTGCCAGCGTTTCTTCTTTTGCCGGGGTTGGTCACCTTTGCCATTCAGTCCACTTGTCCTGGTTTGGTAAGAGAGGGCCAGTTACTGGTAAGCAACACCGTATGGTGTACACTGTAAACTCACACAACTTACCAGGCCTAGACTGCTTAAGTTCGTTCGGTATGCCTTTATAACCTGACAATTGTTGTCCGAAACTCTTGGAACTCTTTATCTTGCACATTTGCACATGACTGATTCGTGTTATTTCAGCTAACAATCCGATTTCTCTTACGTTGGGAACGGCTCCATTATTACTGTCTCCACAGATAGCCCAGTAGTCCAGCATTCCTTTCCTTCTATTTCGTTGGGAACTCAACCAAGTTGCCTATACTTTTGTTTCCTTTGCTCGATAGTGCGTCCTCACCTCCATTATAATGACCAACACGTGCCAAACTTCAAACCGAGCATGCGCAGATTATGATATCCATGGTTACACTTTCTGCAATTGAAAATTGTTTTAACTGCGCACAAAATAAGTGTCTTCCAATACCTAGACCGTGCGGTAACGTAGAAACATAGGAGCAACAGTTCTGAATGACTTTCTACTTGGGTCATGACTATCACAGCTCTCTCAGAAGCAAAGATGGTTCTGGTGCCCAGGAAGATGACCTGATTGTCTGCTTAGCATCCCAACCAAACATGTTCCCAAGTCTGGTACGTGAGTAGAAACATAGGGGCAACAGTTCTGAATGACTTTCTACTGAGTTTCACAGCTGCACATGCATGGTCAGAGACTTTCAGTGCTTTCATAGATAAATGAGTGTTCCGTACATAGTTATACAGCGTCTAACTATGTGTATGAAGCACCTGGCATGGTTACATGTATGTCACATAATAATGAACTACCATCCAATTGACAATCTAGTAATCAACAAACATTGGCATACACATCAGATAATTCACATACACTAAACACAACTATCTGTTGTTGTCGTGCATGTGTGCATTGTCGTGAAAATAATGCATGAGCAAATATAACAAAAGTCCATAATGATAACATGCAAATCTGTCAGACAGCCGTCCTTCCTTCTTGATCACTGTGATGAGGTTGAAATACACATATACATGTAAGTGGCATGATATTGTAATTACAAAGCATCCATACCTTAATGAGAATATACAAACCATGTACAGTGTACACGTGTAGTATTGCTAAAGCCATTTCCACGTCATAATGAGAGAAGCAATAGATGCTACCTATCTTTGGCACGATAATGTTTTGCTCTTTTTGCGAATCATAATAATTCCCTTTTTCCTGTTTCGTTACATTATCCACTTAAAAAAAAAACAGTCACCGTTATACGTCACACAGCCATGCTTCATCACCAACTGCTTCTGCTTAACGCAGCTGAACCAGAGATAGTGGCTGAACGATCGATTAATATACAAAGTTGTTTCTACTGTGTGCTCGCTGTTGTACTCAGAATATGGGAATACATACCTATACTTAGTTCATGTACGTGATCATTTGATATAGACTAGTGCCTTTTTTGTTGCTGCATGTACTAGTATTGGAGTATGCATTACAGCTAGATTACGCACATGTATACTATCCAGCATCAATTCGGCCGCACTGAAAACGGTCAGTGTTTTAAAGTGGGCCAAAAGAGCAACAGGGGCAAACTTTAGGGCCAGTTCAAGGAACTATTACATCGTAACTGCAATCTTCATGCCGAATGCATGACAATATGGGGTCTTTACATTGACTGCAGCATCACTTTGAACGAAGGAAAGGAACGTTGACGGCATGTAAGCTTAGCCCACGGGACAGCCATGCACCAGTGCACGTAATCATCCGACGTACACGTACCCGACCCATCCGATGATCGCGAATATGTGTTCCGATAACCCGAAGTGCTGTATTTGTCTCATTTAAACCCTGGGCGCCAGCCAACCATGGTGTGTTGACCATTTACAGTGTACATTAGTAGTCAGTTATGCAACATTTGTGATTTTGCTTATAGTTTTAGCGAGTTGCATCTTTTAATGACCTTGTGTATAATACTGAATTATAACATGTAGATGTGCAAGATGAATAGTTTGCAAGGTCTCGTGATGAATTTCTGTACATCACCTCCGTGTAACATTTAGTTCAATTGGCATCAGTGAACTCTATACATGTAATAACATCTACATGTACACACAGACAAAACAACAAATCAATAAGATGGGGGCATTAATCTGGTTAGGATGGATGTACCTAACCAGCTGTAAGTTAAGGCGGCCATAAATGTCATTCATGGTTACATATTTACAGATTTAGGTTTGCTGCTCGGATTGTGGAAAACAGTTGTGTGGCTTCTTTACCCATGCCCCATAACTCAGCCACTACAGGAATGCAAACCCAACCCAGCTCAGAACATTTAGGGTTGTTTTTATTATTATTTTCATAATAACAATAATCAAATGCATAATTAACAACTATAAATTGACAGGGATTAAATACAAAATTCAGCTCTATAGTAGAGGAGCTATCCTAAAGAGGATAGCTACAGCATTAGCCCTGACCAGGTGGAGATTCAATCGGCCATAGATCTCATTGAGTAAGATGGATTTTGGCCAGCACATGGAGGTGGCAAGTCTAGAGACTACAGAGGAGATAATGGCAGTGGCTTCCTTTCCCCAAGCTCCATAAGTTTCAACGACCATAGGGACAATACCCATCCTAGATCTGAGCACTTGGGGACATTGGCGTGGTGCTTCCTGGACTCAGTGGCCTAGGCAGCGGCTATGGCCGACACTCCCGCTTCAAACAGAATCACAGGATTTAGCGGTGACGTGATAATACAACACAGTAAATATAAGTAATGCATAGAATAATAACACACTAATTAATAACTACTTATGAAACACATTGTACCTAAACCTAACTAAGGTTCCAAAACATTATCTATTCCAAAGGTTGGGGCAGGCTTCTTGCCACAATAGCTCTTGCTATGGACCTGGTCAGCACTAGACTATGTCTCCCATAAAGGTCAGCAATGACCCTACTTTTTGGCAGAGAAGCACAGATTGCAAGCCGAGTGGCCAAACAGTGTGTGCTTCTCTGCCCCAGTTGCCATAGGTCGCGACCGCCAGGGAAACACAGTTCCTGGCACTTTGGATCATTGGCAGTGTGCTTACGCTGCTTGGTAGCAGCACCTGCAGTCATTCCTGCCTCATTCAGCAAAGCAGGGGTGAGTAGTGAGGTAGCATTGACATCCCACACAGCTGGCCTTCCTCTCTCCCAGTCCGCCACCAGAACATCAGCTGGGCGAGATTGCCTTAGATCAGGTGTTAATCGGCTACCAACCTCCACCTTAACTCCCAGACAAGCACTGTGGCAAAAGTCAACCAATGCATCTCACAACTGATTATGGCGCATCACTATGTCACCTCCATGTCTGCAGGTCACTGCATGATGGCCTAGAGGGTCAAGTGCAGTGTCTGGGCAAAGTGGACATAATGAATCCCTGGACAAATCATGGCCAAGCCACCATTGTAAGGCTACCAAAAACTCATTGGGTTCCAAGTGGAGGTCAAGTGCAGCAGATGGTACCTCAGACAACCAGGAAGCAGAGTGAGGGACTGACTCAGACAAAATACGAGCTTTGATGACAACTGAAGAAGATACTAAATATGTCTGGAACAGACGACTATCAAGTATCTGGGACAAAATTCTCTGTTTGATAGGAGAGGACAGAACAGATTCTGCTGAAATGGCATCAGATGGAGGGACCTGGCTGTAAGAGTAATTGCCTGGACAAGATATTGATTATCATGAGTAAAAAATTTAAATGTTTTGTTCAAAAGTTAGTAAATAAAGCCAGTAATTGACATATTGCCAGTCTGAGTGAATTACAACGTGCAAATCCACTATGCATGAATGGAAGGGAACTGCATGACTAATCCAAAACCGAGATGCAAATAACGGTGTAGTCACGATGTGTGCTGTCAGGCAGAAAATGGTGGGGGACCTATTTTTGTGGTTGGCATCTTTCAACCTCATCAAACTCAGCCTATAGACGCATAAATCGGGTATTTCACTTGAAGGCAAAAGCGCAATTCTTTAAATTTATATATATTCCAGAAGTCTGAAATGTCTCTACACAGCGACTCATACGCACTGAGAATCGGAGTACTGCAGTATCTGCACAGCAAAAACAGATTGATGCATATCAATAATAGGGCACTCGTTTTTGGAAAAACGAGTGCCCTATTATTGATTTCTAGTGACATGCATCAATCTGTTTTCTGCTGTGTGTCATGGAGTTGTAACTTATTAGGCAAATAAGTTTTTTCAAGATTAAACTATGGTGGATATATGGAAGGGGGGGGGGGGGGGGGGGGGGGGGGGGGGGGTTATTAGAGGTTTAACCCCCAGCCTCCCTCCCCCCGCTCCCTCTCCTAGGGCCATTAAGAATAATATTATTGGGCAGTGAAGCTTAAAGAACACGCGATGCAGAGTGTAAATATAATGTATTGCGTCACGGAATAACGGGCGCACATTCGACGCCTGCATCGATCAGGGGTAAACTCTACACGGCCACGCGTCTGAATCAGATTCGCTACCCAAAAGACGGCAATAATTCCAATTGTATCGCAATAAGGTCTATAAATTTGGGGAAATTAACGGCTGAATCCCCTCCTTGTGTTAGCGAATCTGATTCAGACGTGAAGTAAACTGGCCGTGTTGTCACGTACGTTAACTGTTGTGAAGAACACACTACTTATGCCACTCACCTAGTTTGCCAGTTAGCCTGCACGAGTGTCATGACTAGGATGGCGAAGGCTCCCTCCTAGACAAAATAATTATTATTATTACAGCACGCGTGTGCGTTATCTCACTCTCTCCTATCAGACCTTTGCCTTCGAATGTAACTCTGCGGTGTATTGCATGGAACACTCGAGTTTAATACCCACCAGTGTCACTTCCCGTGTACGTTAGCATGTTAATTGAATGCGTGTAAAAAACGGGGGGGGGGGGGGGGGGGGGGGGGGGGGATAAGGGGGCGAGAAAAAAAAAGCAACGTTGTGCATATTGACGGTAATCGATCTTTCAGCCGGAGAGACTGGACATGTGATTGGAAGAAGTATGTACAAGTAATCGAAGCAAGGGTCTTAGAGCTCCTGAAGTTAACGCTCGTTCTTGAAGTTGCCATCGTTTGCCGTTGAAATTGGCCATTTCCGATATGCCAGGCAGGCGCCTTTTATACCGACTCGTTCTTAACGGCATGCAGCAAGCAGTGACATTGTCACGTGTTGTTACTCGGATACAAAGACCATGTTTCAGGC
>JABACO010000017.1:2916117-2993979 GCA_013339895.1 Ephydatia muelleri
TGAGCACGGCAGCTAAAGTAGAAGTCTGGGTCTCAACAGAGGAAGAATGGAAGCTTCAGACTCTACCAAGTCTTGCACGCAATACCCATCTCATGAGAGATCTTCTATCCAGCAGCAAATTGTTGTTATGTCAACGCAAAAATCATTCCAGTACTAAAGGATTTGGAGCACTTCTTATTGATAACCTTAACAAGTTGACTCCAGATGGTATCCGTCAAGTGATAACCGACTTTTACACTGAATCATGCCATGTATAGTCTTGGCATGGCTGATTTCACAGATGTGGGTGTAAGGCCATTGAACTATAAATTGTTAATAGACTAAGTACTGTTTAACCTTGCAGTGCTGTGCTTACAAGATGCTGTGTAGCTTAGAAGACGTTGTGACTTCTGTGATGGCTTCATTATTCCAAGACCGAATGGCGTTGGTGTACATGTATGTAGGATTTGTGCAGTGTATATGTGAGTATAATTCTCGAATTTGCATGTGCAACAGTGGTTTTTTCCCTTGATGTAATGTTAATTTAGTTCAAGGTTTTTTCATCACGGTTGCTTATTGTTTTATGCGTAGTTAATTTCCATGGTGATGAATTATTTTGATTGCATGCAGTGGTGTTTTCTCCTATTGCTGTACAGTGTATGAGAATAAATGAATATTGAATGCACTGAAACTGGGGACTTTATTATGTTATTACGATATCCACTGCGTACACATGCAGTGCATTGTCAAGCTATTGGCATACTTCCTATGGGTATAGGAGCTAACTCCAGCTGTCTCTTTTGCCACTGGGGTACGAAATTGGTAGGAGACAGTGGCGGATCCAGGATTTGGGAGGGAGGATATACAGTGTCGCCGCCCACGGCAGTAGGGGTATGGGGGAGCGCTGTCGTCATGGTGTGGAGCCCCAGAAGCTTCGCAATTTTGGTGTTTTGGCTCGTGTTTTGGTATGAAAAATCGAATTACACACGATAAGATACATGTACATTGTACTATAGTTTCTGTTGCACCATTCGAAGTTGCTGTTTACTTGTCAATTGTTTCTTTGATGGAAATGCTGATAGACCGGTGCACCATTAACAAGGCAAATCCATTTAAACCTGTCCTCTTTCATTCTAGACCTGAGGAAAGTTTTTAGCCTACGAAGATCGCTGATGGAACGCTCTGCCTCGCAACTTGTTAGAGGCCACACAGCCATAATGAGGAAGATTGTGCAAATACTAGGGAGTTGCTGCTTCCTACAAGCACTTAGGACAGACAGAAGGTTGCTTTGCAGCTATCACATTAGTACATTGAACATTACATCAGTGCATGTACCTTCCAAAGCTCCAGCTCTTGTGAAGGGTCAAAGGATCAGGAGGTCACTTTGAAAATAGTCGAAATCTTGGTGGCACCTCTGCCGCCAATGAGGATAAAAATACTAAAAGTCTGCAACGTCCTTATCTGTGCCGGTGCCATAGCGAATTTGCCCCCCCCCCCCCCCCCCCCCCCAAAAAAAAAATTGTCCTCCCGGATAAAATCCGCTAGCGAATTTTGTCCTGGGGGACACGTTCTGCTAGCGGATATTGTCCCCTCTCCGCAGAATATGCCCCCCCCCCCCCCCCCCCCCATAGACTTTGTGTTTATTTGGCGCGCGCGTGTAGGTAGCCTGTTTTGTTCCGACGGACTATAACAGCTAGTCTCTGCCTAATTTAGTCCTAGAGCAGGCTGGCTAGATTATACTTATCTTATACACTGCTCATATTGGTCCTAGGCAAAGGCAAGCTGCTACACTACAATTACTAATGGAACGGAATGATCACGGCTTTAACTACAAAGGAAAGCAATCATGTAGTCTTGAAAATTAAATATTCACCCTATAGGCCTGCATGTACTGTTCAATCTTTGTTATCAAAAGGATTAATCAACTCGTGCACAACTCATGAGTACTAAAACCAGCAACAATAGTAACGAAACTGTAAGTATGTATCGATGTTCATAAATGTCAAAGAAACAATTTTTGGGTGCAAAAAGGACAGAGCCATCTTGTTTTCTTCTGCTGCCTAGTCATGTTGGAGAGTGCCAATGCACACATCACAATGGAAGCGTTCTTTGCAGAGGCTGCAGCAAATCATAGTGATGTCTGGTAGTTGTGGCATCTTCAGGTGTAATATTGAAGGTGTGAAAGAAGAGCAAAAAATAATGGTACATGCATGCAAATTTGCTACACACTATAACTGTTAAAATGCATAATTATATAACAAATCATGCATCATTGTAATATATAAACATTGTGCAATGGGGCTCACCACCAAACCTTCTATACAAATCATCTTTCTCTTGTGGGACAGAACCTGAATGAAATTAAATGTGACCCTAGCACTTATATAAACCATGTAGTTTACCTAAACTGGACTTTAGTGAAGAAACAGAAGGAGTAGACTGTGGTGGAGTGACAGGTGGAATGGACAGTGGAGAGGCTGGTGGAATGGACTGCAGTGGAGCGGCTAAAATAGGGATGGTGGACTTGGCTGCCTTTGGTACTGTTTAAATCAGTATATATTCAATACAGCATCATCTAAGATTTGAAACTCACATCTTTCTTGGACGGAATTTCTTCAGTGTGCAAACTAATTTTTAGTACTTTCCCTTTTCCAGGATTGTTTAATTGATAGGCACCTCAGTTTCCCCAAATTGTGCGTCTGTGCTAATGAGATATTCTGCTTGGCACTGATCTGAAAACATTTCCTCTGAGAAAACATATTTATTTGAGCACTTCCTCAATGTAGCCCTCATCAAAAGGTTCATTTAGCTGAGTAAATTGTGTATCACTTGTTTCACAGTGATGTGGAAATTCTATGTTCACTTCAATTGCAAGGCCTGCTTTTCTGTTCAGAAGAGAAGGATTTATTAACATCATGCACTGTATGTGCCAGAATAATGACAAATTGTATGAAAAAAAGTCATAACTGCTGTATCTGCCATACATCAGCTCAAATGGAGTGTGCATTGTTGATTTCTGTTTAAAGAGAACAGAATCGTCGTCCCATCATTTTGCTTGTCATTGGAAAGTTTGATTATAGGCTCAGCCTCAGGCCACTCAACAAAGGTGATGATGTAACTCGCTCAGTTTTGGCAGAGGACTGCCACACAAAATTATTTAGGGAATAATTGATACCAAACACTAGCCTAAGGCTGTAAAATCGCAGACTAATGCAAAAGGTACGCGCGCATAAACAGTTGGTAAAATCGAACCACTAATTCGTGTGAACCTCAAAAACCAAGCCCCGATAAGTGGATTGTTCTGCACTGCAGGCCAGCTAGCTGATCGTACTCACTTTTTTTTAGGACGACTGGCACAAATGAAGGATTCGTTCGAAAAAGTTTCATGTTCCTTCTTTCCTTTTCCTTTTTGTGGTACCGCTATATATCGACCACATATAGTCAGCGCCGCAAAGCTCCCTATTGGTCCTTCTGATATCCTGCGAGGTATATACTATAGACTCAAGAAAGCTGAAAAAAAAAACGTTATCGTCCATAATGCTGACGGCTGCACTCTTAGAACGCATCACGTGCCACTTAAAAGGACAATATTAGTATTGGGAAAGGTGGAGCACCACCTATTTACCAACTTCGGGGAGGGGAACAATTTCTGCGGAAGGAGGACAATATCTGCTAGCGGATTCTACCCGTGCATGGGGGACAGAATCTGCGGGGGGACAAAATCTGCTCCGATACCGGATTACATATGCAATGGTACTAAAAGTAGGGCTCCTCACGAATCGAATACTATTTGATTCGATTCGACGAATTTCGAATTCGAACATGCCGCGTTTAGTCTATCTCAAACTTACGTACGAATACGAACCTAGGGTCAAGTTCGATTCGAATTCGCACGCGTTTTAATCAAATAATCGAACACGCTATTAAGGTCTTGACTAACAAAAAGCCTAACCAGTGCCTCTGAGAAACCTTCATCGCAATACGTAGGCCTTTGCGCTATAGTTCTATCGCGGATACATCCCTGGCCTTTGTCCTTTTCATTAAGAACTTCTGTGACAGTTACGTACATTGTTAATCAAATGCGATGTGGCGCCTATCTTGTTTAGTTTTAACTCACTCTTGGAGGGTAGCAGCTTCCAGAGAGTACATGCTGCGTGCGTGTTATCCCTATTTTTAGTGAAGTAGGTCCAGACAAATGATTTCGGGGTTCTGCCGCTATTTTGAAGCTTCTTAGTTGTCGGGGTCCATGAAGTATTCGAAATCGACGACAATGTTGAGCTAATGCTAGAACTACATTTACTTGCACTCGCAGAGTCTGCAGACTCTGTTAACTCTGAATCAGTACTTGGTACTTCTTCAACGTCACAATCCTGGTTCCATTGTAAGCACGCCGGTTTTCTACAAAGGGGTAAGTAATATTATTATAAGTCACGCTATTCGACGAACTTTCGAATCGAAGTTTGATGCATACCTAACGAATCGAATTTAATTACCGAATCGAATTCTAGACTGTTCAAATTCGATTCGGTAAAATTCGATTTCTTCAAAATTTGATTCGATTCGATTCGTGAGGAGCCCTAACTAAAAGTGCATGCGCTGTCCCTAAATATCGATGACCTCCTGTGATCGTCGCTGTATAGCTCTGTCCAACTTCTTCAGCAGAGAGTGAGTGCACTAAGGAGGTCGAGGAAGACGGAGTCTGTTGCTGCAGTGAGCGTTTGTCTGCTGATAATGATTTTCCTGTGTGGTGTCTGTTATGGAGTTATCTGCGCTCGAACTCTGGATGTGGTGTCGCGTAAGTAGCAAGTTGATCAGTTTTATTGCCAATTTAGCACTCACCACAGACCGTTTGCAAAAGAAATCGGTGATCACTGACGCTTTCTCTTTTTCGCCTCCATTGGGGATTAGCTGAGACCTTGAGTCATTGACAGACCCGTTTGCAGAGCCGGCCTGGTCGTATTGACTGCCATTAATTAACGCAGATACGCATTTGTGTTTATTGAATTGTATTGATTCGAACGATCTATTAGCACACATAACTGAAAGCTGCTGTCCAGATTATAACGTAAGCGTTGCAAGTGGGGGGGGGGGGGGGCCAGGCCCGTTGTGTCCCCCCCCCCCCCCCCCCCCCCCCCCCGGATCCGTTGCTGGGAGACAAGATGGTTATACTTACCATATGCAATGTGGCATTCCAGGCAAATGTTAATCATTTAACGGGCTTACCAGATGTAAAATGAGGTACTTTATATGGAATGAGCTACGTCCTTAATAGTAGCATCTGTGACTTTCTTCTAACCAGCAAGAGGAGGGGCGGATTTGTGGCACCAACACCTGCTCACCAGCTTCTTTCAAGGACACACACTTCCTATGAGTAGAAGCCACCATCGCTATCCACAATCTTTGCCTGCTCTTGCTCAGCAAGGATAACTCTAATTAAGAGTAACATGAATCACTAAGACTAATAGACAAGTCATTACAAGATAGAGTACATTACTTACCTATCCAAAAGGAGCTGCTTTTCCCCTCAGCAGGTGCTTCGATGCAATTGGCAGAAGGGCTGATGTGGAAACGGCATGCAGATCAATTGAGAGATATAGGACCAGCTCAGGTTCTACAGATCCTTTCAACCTAGAGGAAAATGCTTTGAGAAGGAGTAAATTGGAGCAGGGGAGGTCTGCAACGTTGGAGGACATTATGAAGGAAGCTGCTAGACCACTGCCTGTACCTGAATCAGTTACCTTAGAAAAAACATCACATCCAGAGCCAGTGACTTCCAAACCCCCACCAAGAGTACCATTGGTTGCTGACTTGCCATCCAAACCACTGCCTGCTACTGAGGAACTTACTTCTGCTGGCAGCTCCACCAAGCGATATTCCAACTATGTTGACGACACCGACTACGCGTTGTTACCCCCAATGACCCCCAACGTGAAATATGACCCCCAACGTGAAATAAGGAGTGACATTGTTCAATTAACTGCTTTGCTTAGAGGGAAGGTGTAGCACATATTATGAGATTGTATTAATAGGGTGTGCATGTGATCTTTTTGGGATCATTTTTGTATGGTGCATGCTCGCATGAGTTAGAGAGATATCTTTGTGATTTGCGTTGATAACTACGCAACATAAAGGCATTCCAATCCGTATTACCACAAATTATTGTACCAGTTCTTTGTGTATTGCACACTCTAGTGGTCAATGTACATGTATGTAACCAATATGATGTTCAAAAATAGCCACATACCTGGGTACTCTTACTCTAATCTTAAGTTTCCTAGCTCTAATGTGATCTGACACTCTGCTGCAAGATTAATACACTTGGAAACACCACTTCTGTCTCCTGTACTGCTTACTTGCTATTGCAAGTCTCACAATATTTGGATTATGTATCATAGTTATACCAGTCTTTACAAACCTAGCACTCACATTTGAGATCCTTCCATGTTTGCCAAGAATGAATCAGAATCCAATTGTTTATAATCTCTCTATCAAACTTTTATCACTGTATTGTCCTTTTAGCACTTCCCTCGCGGAATCTCGCTTGATCTCTTTTCCTCCTCGTGTGTCTGATTAATGTTCAGTTGAACAAAAGCCATTTTTGTATTGCAAGTTGAGTACATTGAAGGCCCCAGCAGTCTGTGATAAATGGATAATTTCATCATCCAACCAGTCATTACAATTTCCTATGCCATTTTGTCAGTACAATGCCACAACAGGTAAGCTGAACATCGTTCTGCGACGAGGCCACTGTTTTTGCATTTTCATTTCCGCAGATCTCATGTGATGGTGTACTTTTTCATTGTTGGTGCAGGAATAGCCAGGATGACAAAGCGAGGTGCAGGAGAAACCTGCAGTTTTACATTTCAATTACAATCTGAAGAGGCGATAAATAAGCATGTGATTAGTTCGTAGTCGTCAATTTTTTTTTTTTTTTTCAGATCAGAAATCAAATTGATGCCATGATTACTCTTAGCAAGTTTTCTAGTTATTGTGCTTTCTCTTTCAGGTTCTAATCTCACGTCTGGCCCACGACATTTAGGATTGGACACACACTGAGATAATGTTTATGCATGATGCACTTCTGTCTCTACACTATATAGCCATATACGTTCTGTACAGTTTATTGAAGTGGGCTTCTATGAGTGTGTGTATGTGGGTGTGTTCATTGCGGATTTTTCATTCACCTCCAGTATATGGGTCAGTTTCCGAGAAAATGAACAGTGGCTATATATATATAAATGCTTCACGTTTGAATCGCTAAAACTCCGTAACGGTTTAAGCAATCAACTTCCTATTTCGAACACTTCGTGCCATACCACTTCTCTCTACGAAAATATATTTTGGTGTATTAACCTTGCTCCTTGCCGACGTTACAAGGCACAGTACCCCGAGGGGTTCAAAATCCAGGTAGCTCCCTGCAGAAATGTCCAAATCACTTCAAAATCGATAAGCACGTAAAGGAGTCCTGTCACTATTGATTTCTGCAGATCGTTAATTTTTACCTCTTCCGTTATGGAGATACAGCAATGCAAACTAAGTCCACGTTTCCCGCTCGAATCGCGCCTTTCTCAGTCCTTGAACCGCTTCCATTCTCCCGAGTGGGACTGAGAAAGGCGCGATTCGAGCGGGAAACGTGGACTTTACTTTGCATTGCTGTATCTCCATAACGGAAGAGGTAAAAATCAACGATCTGCAGAAATAAACAGTGACAGGACTCCTTTACGTGCATATCGATTTTGAAGTGATTTGGACATTCCTGCAGGGAGCTACCTGGATTTTGAACCCCTCGGGGTACTGTGCCTTGTAACGTCGGCAAGGAGCAAGGGTAAGACACCAAAATCGATTTTCGTAGAGTGAAGTGGTGTGGCAAAAAGTGTTCGAAATAGGAAGTTGATAGCTTAAACCTTTACGGAGTTCTAGCGATTCAAACGTGAAGCATATTTATAACTTTTTATATATATAGC
The DNA here is from genome assembly GCA_013339895.1 of Ephydatia muelleri. Taxonomy (NCBI): domain Eukaryota; kingdom Metazoa; phylum Porifera; class Demospongiae; order Spongillida; family Spongillidae; genus Ephydatia; species Ephydatia muelleri. The sequence goes on from JABACO010000017.1 coordinate 2,924,061, forward strand.
CACTTTCAATTTTCTCGGAAACTGACCATATGGGACAGTTTCCGCGAAAATTGCCCCACGGTTAAAATGTTATAAAAATGCATCGCGTTTGAATCGCTATAACTTCCCAACGGATAACGCTATCGACTTCCTATTTTCAACACTTCATAGTGAAATGGTGTAGTATGAAGTGTTGAAAATAGGAAGTCGATAGCGTTATTCGTTGGGAACGTATAGCGATTCAAACGCGATGCATTTTTATAACATTTTAACCGTGGGGCAATTTTCGCGGAAACTGTCCCATATATATATATAGGCAAAACACGTGACTTCAATTTTTGTTCATGATTAAGCTGTTAAGCCTTCAGTAAAACTGCTTTGACTTTGCTTCAAAATTGGTTTAACATTGATATGTTTCGCTATCACGTGCATTTGTGGGTCATGATCATTGTACCATCGCCCACCTATAAGTCTACATTATAAACCTAAGCATACACGCTCAACCAGCCAACTTCTAGGTATTATAGTCAGATTTTCATGCAGTGTATTTCTATTTATGATAAAGGTATCGTAGCTTAGCACTACCATAAAACTACAAATGTTCGTTTATTGTCTATTGAGAGATGTAGCTTCAAACCTTTAAAGTTTTTGTCTTTAGATGTACATGTATTGTTTGTATCATTAGTGTTCATTTTTTCTTTGCCTTCATTTGTTTAAAAGTCTGAGGAACAAGCAAGTAACAGATGGTGCAACCTTCAACTTCATCCGCACATGTATATGCATGTGTATAAGTTTCACCTCTGATATAAGTAATGGTTTTATATGTGACGTGAATTCACAGTGCTGCGCTAATTGTATAAAACAGTTTGTGCTTTTGATGTTACAAGTCAACAACCTGTCCCATATCACCTGTTATAGAAGCCAAGCAGACCAGCTATGTCAGATGAGGTAATAACTGATTGTCATCATATTTATTCTTACAGATCAGTAGGGATGGATTGTCCAGAGTTTGTCTGAACCTGTATCTTGTCATGATTTGTGATTCATCCATTTTTGTCCCTATTGTTATTGAGACAACAGTCCTTCATAGAACTTGGTCACTACCTTTGTGCTTCAAACGGTCACACTCAGCATTCCTGTGGCTTCAATCAATGGGCCTGGCGTTGTTTTAATTCTTTTAGTCTGTGTCTGCATGTATGCTGCTTATGGTAGTGTGTATTAAAATTATTATCATTCATTTTATTTCTTTTTAAAAGTGTGCCATTTTCAACCGTTTCTTTTTGTTGCAGTGAGCGAGAATGGTATAGAATACAGTTGGGTAATATTACATTTTCTCGTACATTCACATGACTCAAAACAGGTATTAAATTATCAGTACATGCATGTAAATATTAGGTGTGGAACTTAAACATTCTAATTTGAAAAATTTACTATCCGCCTGTAAATAAGCATATCATCTTGCAACAGAGATCTAAAGAACTAAATAAAAGAGATTTGATAATGTGACCAAGCTAGCTATTGCACGCCGTGTGAAGGTAATTAAAAAGTTAGAACATGGTCTACATGTAGTTATATACATGTAGTGACTATCAAACAAGCTAGCATTTGTGTTGATAGTAAACACAGCATTTAGTCCACGTCAGAGGCCTTTCGAACAGAACAGTCCTGTATACATTTTAATGTGTACAGTAAAACGCATCTCTGTATTGAAAAAATCAGAAAATAGCAGCCATGCAATGCTAAGAACTGATTGTAGATCATAAACTGTATATTCCAAGCGTTCTAAACTAGGATGTATACGCGTGGTCAATGTCTTTCATTTAGACCATTATTTAATACTGAAATCACGCCATTGCCCCTATATCACGCCATTGCCCCTATATCAGTTATACATTACATATCTTCTGAACAGTTTAATTCACTTGAGTAATATCTGCTTGTAATTAGATGTACATGTACATGCATGTCACTGCTCGCGTTTACATTACCGCATTGCAAGTCATTTGGGCGCAATTGGGGCGACGCAATTAGCTAAACTTCCAGTCACTACATTGCATCCACGGTCTTTTATAGACCGAAAACAAAATGTACGCTATGCGTGCGATACTGAAAGTTACTTATTGAATTCCTGCCACCTGTCCCTTTTCGCGAGATTGTAGAGCGATTGGAAACGGTTTCCCATTTTACGCATCAGGGCTTGCACGACTCGAACCCACAACCACAACAATGCACTGTTGTACACAAATAAATTACTACGGTCGGTATTGCGATTAACTGGCTGTAGTGCCACGGAAATTTTGGTCCGGCGGTTATTATGGCCCGAGGCCAAAATTAATGGTCCGGGTAAGGAAAAAATTGGTCCGGCTAAAATTTACACGTGTGTCACGTGCATTGAATCGTAGGATGGAAGATGATAAAGTGGAAGACGATCTAGAGCAGGAGGCCTATACTTACTTGTCTGAGAAGCGTACCGTGATGCACTTATGGAACTGTCAGGACTTACTACAACTTTAATTGAAGAATACGGTTGCAGATCAGCAAGAAGAAAATCGAAGGTCCAGTATGTGAACGTTCAGTATCAGCTGGGCTCAGACGACTGTGGACTATTTGCTGTTGCCTACATGTATGCTTGTGAAATTAGCCTTATAGAGACCCATCAGGTGTGAAGTACACCCAGAGAGACACGAGGAATCATTTAATGAAAACAGATGCAGTTTCCTTAAAGATGCACAGACACACAGGGAATTCATTTGATATATATTGCACTTGCAGAATGTCAAACAATTGTCGGCAAATGATACAATGTACAGCATGCAAATAATGGTACCATGCAGATTGTGTAGGGCCATGCACCAAAAAAGTATAGAACAATAGCCTATAATTGGTGCTGTCGTTGTGAATTGTGAATTTAATGTATCTTATCGTGCAAGTACCAGGTATAATCATAACATATAACCAATGTTGCGCAAACCTGTTCACATACCAAAAAATAAGACCCGGACCATTTTTTTTCAAACCGGACGGAAAAATGGTCCGACCGGACCAAAATATTCAGCGATGAGTTTGGTCCGGTGTCACAGCATATTTTATCCTCCCGAATATTTTATCCGGGGGGAGGGGAATAATTTGTTAGTATTTTTCATCCGGTCGGATAGAATATTTTAATCTACTCTGGGGTACTTTATCCGCCTTGGCACGTGTTGTTGGTTTGGTTTGAATATGTGTGCTTCGCATATCGACGAGCAACGGTATAGCGTATTGGTTGAGTACCTTACTTTCGGCAGAGGTGGTGACTTTCAGGCTTCACGTATGTTTCCTGCTGGAGTTACAGCAAACGAGAAACGGCAGCAAGCAGCTATGTTCATCCTAAGAGACCGATTGCTGCATTACCGATCAGTTCCACGTTTCGTAGGCTTTCAATAAGCGTATCGAGAGTGCAGAAAATGGTCTCATTAGATGTACAAGTGGTAACTAAGCATGCAGCTGGTTGTCCCAATTAAATTCACAGTTGGGCAACAGAAATGGAAATTATTGCAGCTGTATCCATGCTCAATACAACGATTTATTGTTTTTCATCACCAGGGGCCACCTTCAAATGGCAGCATGCGAAATGGGGGAAGAAGAGTCCATCTATGTAAGAAACATAAGCAATCATTTTGAAACTATTAGGAAAATGTAGTTTTATTTAAAATGTAGCTCATATATAAGTATTCTATGCGCATGCATTGCATGTGAGTGTTTAACTCAGGGATTCGTTTAGGACAATACATGTATATTTATGTACATTATGCATGCATGTACCTGTATGATAAAATTTTCTAACTTATAAAGAAAGTTTTCCTAGGGCCGGTACAGGTAGGATAAAATACGTACACGCATGTACGTATAGGACAAAACATCCTAGGATAGTTTATCCTACGGTAGGATAAAATATACCAGGGTACGACTAGGATATATCATCCAGCCGGATATTATATCCTAGCGCTAATTATCCGGGCGGATAAAATATCCAGGGATAAATTGTACCGCGACACGGGGACCAAAATCATCGCGGACCAAATTCTCAGTGACTGTAGGCACGACCAGGAAACCTCATCTTCTACACAATACATGCCGCAAGATAATCACGTGCTAGACATAATACTTGGATGCTAACATACGAACCATTAGCTACACGACAGTACACGACAAAGGCTATACTACTGTTCCACAGAATTACCATTCAACATTCTATTGGAGCGGTTTGAGCACTGCCGTTACAAAATCAAAGCAAAATCAATACCATGGAACATTTCAATCACCTTGCTCGTTATAGTGATAGTGATCTTCAGAAAGCCCATCGATTCGTAAGATACTGTCCCATAAATAAATTTTTAAAAAAATGGCGCTCCGGCAAATTAAGATTGTTGGCAAATACGGTCAAGACAAGCGCATGCAGCAGAACACCTGCAGCTAGCCCTCACAAAGAAACAACACGGTATACGTAGTGCCTGTGGTGGCGTACTTGACAGTAACGATGAAACGTCTTTTCTTTTTACTTCAAACAAACCAGCGAGTTTTAGAAACCATCCTCACTAGCTTATGAATCGCAGGTGTGATTCATAAGAGGACGGTACAGCCAAGTGCCAGTCCTCTATACCTGCATGTATAATATATGTACTGCAGATCACAATGCCATTCATTCTTTGCACGCACACGAGACAGTGAGCATTTAACGTATTACTCCTACTGTATATACATTATAGCTTCATTAATGTAAGCAGTGCACGCGCTTTAATTAAGGTGGAGGCTGTTACCAAGTGAAAGATTCTAAATGTCAGACGAACCCAAACATGGTATAGACTCAACACATTACACATGGTGTGTGGGTGGAACCGTTTTGGATACAATTGGCCTAAAGAGAGAGAACAATGGACGTAAGGATTGCCCAAGTAGTTGTGATTGTCGCGTACCTTTGTTGGGCGGCCGCCGCTAATCCTACTGTGGTCGGTAAGTGACCCGCAAGTACTACATATAATACATATTGTGTATTTACATGTGAATCATTTAAATTGAGACCATGCACGGTACCTAAGGGCTCGGTGATGTCTATATGGTATACAGCATACTTGCAACCGCGACCATCCGAGCGACAAGGTATTAAGGGTTGCTCAATGATATGAGCGTCGCTTTACAGAACCATTGTGGTCCCGTAGGCATATGTGCGCTCCCGAATTCGATGTGTAGAAATCCACATCTGGCTCTGCACGGGGCAAATTCACTATATATAGTGGAAGTTGTCCGTCTCTATGTAATGCGAGGGCTTTTAGGCCACATGTCCTTGTTGGAGATGAGGACATTAAGTTCAGCGTGCGGTACCTTGATTACGGTTAGAAAATGGTGTGCCAGTCCAAGCGCGGTGGCCTTGCAGTTATCAGAGTACATGGAGACTGTTGGTAGGAACTAGGTCACATGGTATCTGTGTTCTAGAGCTGCCCCCAATTTGATACAGGGAGGTGTTTATAAGGTCTTTGGGTCCCCAGTCCTTACATAATGGAAAGATTCTAAGCTACCTAGACAATGCCGTCATGGTAACAAGACTGGTGCCAATACACAGTCCCATGTACCACACTATAAAAGAAGACAAGTTTCTCCCAATGTCATACCCTCTTGGTAACTATACTAATTCACCAGGACAACACATTGGAATGATTTATTGTACCTGTCAAGTGGTAAGGGTTGAGTCACACAAGGTACCCAGACCACCTTACATCAGAGTCACATGTACCACACTATAAAAGAAGACAAGCTTCTCCCAATGTCATACCCTCTTGGTAACTATCCTAATTCACCAGGACAACACTTTGGAATGATTGATTGTACCTGTAAAGTGGTAAGGGTTGAGTCACACAAGTACATCAGAGCCCCATGCATGTACCACACTCGCGTATATGTATATGCCAGCGATGTACACTCACCTACACATAGCCACTGACATTCCTGTCCTCCAGCTAGTTATATATCGCTGCGCTTGGACTAGCCATTCAAACGTTATCGTCACGCGCACCGAACCAGTTTATCTATAGCTATTTCGTTAACGTTTAATTAGAAGGAAGGTCATATTTGCTTACCCTGGTAAAGATGATCCCACATCTAGTACGAACAAACATATGGTAAATACGTACGTAAATATATGCCGCATTTACTCGCTCTGCAAACGTGGCGTAAACATGTATGTAAATATGTTTGTACCTTTACGTATGCGGTAAATATTTGCGTAAAACGTATAAATGTTTACGTCTGTGTAAATACGAGCGTAAATATGATGTTTCACGTTTGCAACAAATTTACGCATAGCGTACAGACATAGTAAAGCCATTTTTTTGTCCAGTGAGTACTGCGCGCACTTCAAAAACCGCTCCCGGACCGTCTGTATTGCAGCGAATTGATGAAATTAATGTAGTGATTATGAAGGCCGCTTCATTACTACTTAATACTTGAATCGTTGCATGTTCACAATGGTTCATGCAACTGTAATGCACGTCCCTCCAGTGTCCCAAAATGCACGTTGGACTCAATATGTATAATACACCGCGCCCGATTAAACATATACATGCACGTTTATATGGATATCCTTTCTTCTCTTCACAGCGCATGACAGGAAGTGTGCGAGGGACAAGCCCTACAGCGACGAATGCCCTTTTGAACCTTGTACGATGGCCAAATGTTCAAATTTTCCAAAGGCCAAGTGCATAAACGACTACTGCGGAGGGTGCGGCTACCAGTACGTATTAAACGGAAAGAATGTCACGGAAAAATGCGGTAAGGGCTAAGTTTACCTGGGAGGCTGATGATTTGTTTACAATTATGCGCGCGATTTCAAATTGAGCACTAGATAACACAATTTATGTGGGTTGCTGGTAAAGATTATGAACTGAATATAAGTGTACTGTATACATTTGCACACCGGAAAAGAAAAGATAGACAAAAGCAAAAACATAAGTACTGAACATTTGATGCATGGCTGTAGGGAGTAGAGCCCCGTCATCAATGCCTAGTCCACTCCTCAATTTATTATGAATCTTCTAAGACATGCACTGAAGTGATTCCCTAACCATGACAAATGAGATTCACATGATATCGCTACAGTTAATTAATGGGTGATCAAGGTTTTCGCACGTATGCATTAAAAATTTTGACTATTGTATACTAGCATTTGTGGAGCGTCTACCAGTTCAAATTTGCCCATTTATATCGCGCAGAGAAAGTTATTCCGGCGGTCGTCGAAAGCATCATGTTGCCGGTGCGGCGCAGTCATATATAGCGTAGGAGTAAAAGGCGTAGGCCCAGCGGTTACCAAACTTTACTAAAGAATGTTTAACGTATACGGTAACGTTGCTTAATATATCGCGGGTAAATCTACATGGTTGCCATACACAGTTTCGCTCCGCCGTGAAAGGATCGTCATCTGGAGATAGTACCTCAGAGAATTCCGCATTTTTACTGTCACTGTACATGTGTAGCACTCGCATTCAAAGACAAATGTTGAATTTCTTGTCTACCAAATTCTGTATAGTTACATGGCATATCAATTGTTACCCTCCATAATGATACTGCATTGTCGAAACAGAGGCTGTATTGGGATCGAAATAGTAACGGCCATATGGTCCTGTCTCATACCCCTCCCAAAACCCCCTCCCATTTTTCTTCTTATCTATTCAGATCCATGTGCTTATGTGAAGTGTCCCACGCAAACTGTCTGCAATTTTGACGGTCGCTACGTGGCATACTGTGCGCGCCAGTGCACAGCACACAAAGACTGCCAAACGGGGTACTTCTGCAAGCCGAAGAAGGCCGCCTACCCACTAGCACGTTGCATTGAGGGCACGTGTGGTTATTTTGCAAATGGTTATTGCCTAAAAGTATGTGTTAATGCATAATACCTGTATTAAAATTAATGGCGCTGACCGGTGCAGGCATTGCATATTGATAGTTGCACAATTTATTTTATTCGTTTTGAAATTAATTACGTCACATTTACATGTTGTATATACATGTAAGGGATAACAGGCCTTTTTTTGGAGGGTGGACATGTACAATACTATGGAAGTATATGTACCTTGGGTGGTATAAGCTATCAGCCCGCGTGGGTATACATATACTGATTGTCTCTTTCCCCGAGTCTTGCATGAGAGCGGGCAGCATTTAACGCTCACAAATCCACTATTCGACGATGTCTTTACATTACATCATGCACCTTTTTTTCAGATGGAGAAACCTGAGTGAGTACAAGCTGCGTGCATCAACTCGGCTTGATTTGCCCAAATACTTAGTTAGGTGCATGTTTAAATTTGAACTATCAATAATTTGTGCGGGATTCATGTCAATATCAATGCACAATATGCATGTACGATCGCTTTTTTGTCACCCGTACCAACATGTTTAAATGTATATTAGGTGACACTGACGTATGTGAGATTACGGAGCAGTCACATTGCACTTGAAAAGGGTCCTACCACTCACTCAAACTGCTATAACTTTTGAGATACTAATTCAAATATCATGCATAAAGTGTTAGTGTACTGCATTTGTGTTACTTTATAGATAGCAGTAAAATCTTTGTACAACACATATTATGAATTAGAAAACACCTTGATGTGCCTAACTTGGATCCGTTAATTTATGACGATCGTAATGCCAATTGATCTCAATTACGACGATGGACAATACCTAACTTTAAGAACTGCATTAAACTAGGATGTAATCAGGATGAATTCCTATGTCATGTTTGATAACCAAGGAATATCAAACTGCAAAAAAATAATAAGTATTGTGAAATTACGATGAGACACGACTGAGTGGAATTGTTGAGCGCTTTTCTATATACCTCCACATCTACCACTTCAAACACGTACACCCCATCTCTGCCTGGATCCAGTGTCGTCTGACGTTAGTGGTGTTTTCGTATTTTTAGTATTCTATTATTATTTTTAAAACGATAAACGTACAATAAGTGAGGATAAGAATCCAAAACAAGGAAAGGAATTAGACACGCCTAATGTCTACTTTGACAGTGGAAAATGCAAGATCGTATCCTCGAATACAAATTCTTATTAAGTGACGTAATCGCTCCCTGAATACACATTATGTTAGTTATGTATTGCACGTATTATACCAATATGTAATATAGTGTAGTAGAGTGTAGATTGAAGATAATATGAGAATCATTGCTGGATGGTCATGGCGAAGAATTGAGATCGATATATTTGTTTTCGCGCTGGTATCCGCATTATAGCGTCTACTAGGAAGAGCATAACAGAAATAGTCGAGCGTTCTTTGTACTCGTGTACGACAGCTGCCACACCAAAAATTGTGCGTCGTGTAAATGCTTGAGGGATTCATCACTGATATAGGGCACCAGGTATGTAAGTTACAAAATAATTGAGAATCAAGCATTGATTCGACGGGGGTTTTATTTTGTGTTTTTGTTGTTGTCGTTGTTACTTCAATGTCACATGTACATTGTGATCATGCATATTCAATAATGTTGCATGTATCACTTGCATTCTGGTCATATCAACCTTTGTTATTCTTAAGTCATATATGGGCCACTATTGATTGCACACAGTAAAATAAATCAAAAATTGAAAACGAACATAAATTCAAACGCAAACAATGTTCCGCTTGTAATGCGGTATTGTATTATGATATTGTAACAAACATACTACTAAGCCAGCTTTTAGTTTCACTAAGATAATGCGCGTCTCTTCCGTAATTCGTATCCAGTATGCTTTGTTGTGCTGATATGATTGCTGCATTGATATCTGCATGCAAGTACACATAGTACGTCAATCACTTTGTTACAGGAATCCGCATAAGGCTCTTGGACGTTCTAAGGAAAAACAAGAAATTATTGTATATTTCACAGTCACGTACAGTGATTGTAATCGTGACACCACGAGGATGATATTTATACTGTTTGAAGGCACAATTGACGTAATTGTGTTTACAATTGATGAGAGAAATAAGTTACTAGGTGGGTTTCACGTCCGGTTAATAGGTAAACATTATAATTAAAATTTGATCCAAATCACAAACAAATTGACTTCTCATGGTCTCATTCGGAATAGCCTATGTATGCATGTTCATTGTGTTTGAATGACGTAGCCAGGTCTGCAGCAATACAATGACTCACTTCTGTTTGTGCATGGAAGAGAACGAAGCCGTTCTCAAATATTATTTTGCATGCAGTTTTTAGTTGTTATTGCAGTGTTCACTCAAGCTAGATACCAAACCAGGAATGAGTCGTCAACTACTTCTGCATGGCATTGCTGACCGTATATCCATCGTGGTCTGTGCACAGGCATGCTTTCTTTGAAGAGAAAATAAAATGTCATTAACATAATGTTTACGACAGAAGTGCAAGCACATTCCCGTTATCAAATCTTGTTAGTCAGAACGTAGAATGATGCGATTTTTCTCTTTACCGAAAGGGTCACATCCGCTGCCAAACCTTATTGGCAGCTACGGACCTGTACATGTAAATGAATCACTCAATACATGGGACCTTTTTAATTTGAAAATTTCATTTCTATGAAACCATATTCAGCTAAACATGGGTTAACAATTGTAAATACATTGTGGCACTCACATTAGACCAAATAATTTTAGTTCAATTTAGTGTCGCATAGTAGAGCCCTACATTCTGGCTGACTACTTTTGATAACGGGAATGATCTTGGACTTCTTTCATAAACGTAAGTTTAATGCCACTGTATCCTCTTCGAAGAAATGCCGGTATACATTCCTCTGTGGTTTCCGTTGTTGCTTTGAGCGGAGTGGATGATTAACTTAATTGCATGAATCCAAAGCCTGTGCAATTGGTTCCTGAAGCAATGTGGTCTAATCATGTAGCAGAAGCGGACTTTGCAGTGGCATCATAAGGCAATGGATCTCCCGGAGGCTATGGGGAGGAGTGCGGGAGACCCTTACACGGTAAGGTGTCAAGGGGTCCATGCACATGCCCGATCTCCTAAGTTTAGAGAAGTTTTAATTTTCAACTCTGTGTTGTCATTTATCCTGACATTACCTGAACCTCCACGTGTAGTTCTTATTGCTTCTAGACCCAATTGTACACGCTTTGGAACTGAAGATAAAGATGTGATTAAGTTTCTCATCGATCACCTCATAGTAACAGCGAAACCATCTATGAATGTATTCTTTTTGTAGAGGAAGAACAACATACAATGTCTTAACGTGAAGTATACGGCAGAAGTGCTTGCCCATTTTCCTCAATAGGTTCAAATTTTGCAAAACTATTATGATAGAGTTTATGCTTAGTTTGTTAATACTATAAGTTAGCACCAAATTTCTTCCACCCTGCATACCTGCCTTCACTTTCTGTCCGTCCCTCCCCTCCAAATTTATTTAATATAATCGTAATTTGAAACTGTGTAATACGATTCTATGCAACTGACAATCTCACTCCAAATACATACATACATATAGGAATACACACTAGCTTTAAATAGTGTTTCTTCAACATCCCTTGACCCCCTATCCCACAAATGCAGTACTATGACAGGAAGTTTAGTTGAATTAGTATTCATCCTGGTTTAAGCGTCTATTCAGAGCCTTGCTGTCTATCCCATTACAACTGAAATGCTTTGCCCCTCCCCCTCCCCAATCTTATACGTGTAGATATAATATCTGCTATACTAGATGTTTATCATAGTTTTCGACTCATTTCTTGTTTTATATCTAGCTCCAATAATCAATGCAACACGACACATGAATAAAGTGCTAACGAATTTTGTGTATCATAAGTATGAGTACGGTAAGTGTTTGGAACGAATGAATTTTGAGATACTAATTCAAATATCATGCATAAGGTGTCATTGTACAGCATTTGTGTTGCTTCATAGAAAGTAAAATCTTTGTACAACACGTATCATGAATTAGAAAACATCTTGAAGTGCCTAACTTGGATCAGTTAATTTGGTACGATCGTATTGCCAATTGAGAAGTTTTCTTCTTGACTCAATGGACAGTACTGACAGCAATCGCTTCAGTTCTAGAAACACATTCTCGGTCCCACTTTCGCTCAGAAGCCTGCTTGGAGAGTAACTTCTTCTTGGTACCGAGCTCGCATTGTAGCCCGTTTGGAGTGGGCGTCTTCATGGTACCGCTTTGTCTCCCTTAGCTTGGACTTGGGGACTTCTTCCTAACGTGCTGATAATGCTATCAAGAAAGGACCGTCGGCTGGCAAAACTTTTCTGTAACTATAAGTAAATGAGTCCTCAAATAGGAAGGAACCAATCGCATAGGCTTTGAAACCTGGGATTGATCCAATTAAGTTTCTCATCATAGCAACAACGGAAACCACATAGGAATGTATACCGGCATTTCTTCGAAGAGGAACACAGTATACACTGGCTTCAAGATACGTTTCCGACAGAAGTGCAAGGACATCCTCGTTAACAAACGAAGTAAGCCCCAACGTGAGGCTCAATCATGCATGCGACAATAACGAAATCTGGGATTGTTGAAAGTGTCGTAACAAAAACACACTTAACCATTATTTGGTTGAATGTGAGAACATGCCGATGTGTTTACATTACAGCAGTACTTTTATACATGTATGTGCTTATTTAGCTTCTTAAACACACCGACACTCATTTATCAATGTTGATGATGGAACATTCGTCAAAACAGAAAAAAATTTAATCAAAGCAGGATGGAAAAATGGTTAAACCAGGATAGAATCCAGACGGAAGCGGAATACACATTGCGGGATGCAATTCTAATGGAAATTGAGAATGTACGACGATGGAAATTAAGGACCGCATTAAACCAGGATGAAATCAGGATGAATGTCATGTTTAATAACCAAAACACATCAAACGGGACGGGAATAAGTCGGTACAAAAAATAAAAAGCATTGTAGAATTAGGATTACACACGACTGAATGGAAATGTTGAGTGCCTTTCTATATACCTCCACCTCTACCACTTCAAACACATCTCTGCCTGGGTCCAGCATCGTCAGACGTTAGTGGTGTTTTCGCATTATCATTATTACTTTTAAAAAGGTAAACGTACAATAAGTAAGTATAAGAATCCATAACAAGGAATGGATTTAGACACGCCCAATGTGATCTTTTGCCATGGAACATGCTAGATCGTATCCCCCCCCCCAAAAATCCTTATTAAGTGACGTAATCTGCTCCCCTGAATACACATTATGTTAGTTATGTATTGCACGTATTTTACTAATATGTAATATGGTGTAGTAGGTGTAGATTGCAGATTATATGAGAAACATTGCTGGATGGTCATGGCGAAGAATTGAGATCGATATATTTGTTCTCGTGCTGGCATCCGCATTATAGCATCTACTAGGAAGAGCATAACTGAAATAGTCGAGCGTGCCTTGTGCTCGTGTATGACAGCTGCTACACCCAAAATTGTGTCGAGTCAATGCTTGAGGGATTCATCACTGATATTGGGCACTAGGTATATAAGTTACAAAATAATTGAGAATCAAGCATTGATTCGACAGGTTATTGTTGTTGTTGTTGTTGGTTTGGAAAGCTACCATGCACTGCACAAATGTAGTTACGTATACGTAATCTACATTCAACGTATACAATGACGAAACATCTGTTACTTCAATGTCACATGTATATTCAATAATGTTGCATGTATCACTTGCATTCTGGTCATATCAACCTTTGTTATTCTTAAGTCATATATGGGCCACTATTGATTGCATACAGTAAAATAAATCAGAAATTGAAAAAGAACATAAATTCAAACGCAAACAATGTTCCGCTTGTAATGCGGCATTGTATTATGATATTTTAACAAACATACTCCTAAGCCAGTTTCTGGTTTCACTAACATAATGCGCGTCTCTTCCGTAATTCGTATCCAGTATACTTTCTTTTGCTGATATGATTGCTGCATTGATATCTGCAAGTACACATAGTACGTCAATCACTTTGTTACAGGAATCCGCATAAGGCTCTTGGACGTTCTAGGGAAAAACAAGAATTATTAACCAATTATTGTATATATCTCAGTCACGTACCTGAATTGGTTGCGAGAATTTACACGTGACGTTCCTAATATCTTCAAGGGTGTCGTTCACTTCTCCACAACCGTTGCGCCGTGTTTCCCGTAATAGAGCACAATGCGCTTTGAAGAACGCTACATCTTTGATCTATAAAAGGATAAGTGATTGATGAACATTTTGTGTACTCACGCGCGTCATGTGCAACACACATGAACATGCCGTTAGCTGCACTATTGGTAACTTACCTTCATCCTTTTATACAATTCGGCTAAAAGGTTTAAATCAGTTAAAAGAGGCGAAGCCACTGGATCAGTGGTACTTCCTTCAGTGTATTTGTTGGTAAGGATGAAAATGAAACACGCTGTTGCCACTTGGATTCTCAAAGAAAGCGACCACATTGTTCTTTGATTGTAATCGTGACACCACGAGGATGATATTTATACTGTTTGAAGGCACAATTGACGTAATTGTATTTACAATTGATGAGAGAAATAAGTTACTAGGTGGGTTTCACGTCCGGTTAATAGGTAAACATTATAATTAAAATTTGATCCAAATCACAAACAAATTGACTTCTCATGGTCCCATTCGGAATAGCCTAAATCATTTATGTATGCATATTCAGTGTGTTTGAATGACGTAGCCAGGTCTGCAGCAATACAATGACTCACTTCTGTTTGTGCATGGAAGAGAACGAAGCCGTTCTCAAATATTATTTTGCAGTTTTTAGTTGTTATTGCAGTGTTCACTCAAGCTAGATACCAAACCAGGAATGAGTCGTCAACTACTTCTGCATGGCATTGCTGACCGTGCACAGGTATGCTTGCTTTGAAGAGAAAATAAAATGTCATTAACATAATGTTTACGACAGAAGTGCAAGCACATTCCCGTTATCAAATCATATTAGTCTGAACGTAGAATGATGCGATTTTTCTCTTTACCGAAAGGGTCACATCCGCTGCCAAACCTTTTTGCCAGCTACGGACCTGTACATGCAAATGAATCACTCAACACACGGGACCTTTTTAATTTGAAAATCTCATTTCTATGAAACCATATTCAGCTAAACATGGGTTAACAATTGTAAATACATTGTGGCACTCACATTAGACCAAATAATTTTAGTTCAATTTAGTGTCGCATAGTAGAGCCCTACATTCTGGCTGACTACTTTTGATAACGGGAATGATCTTGGACTTCTTTCATAAACGTAAGTTTAATGCCACTGTATCCTCTTCGAAGAAATGCCGGTATACATTCCTCTGTGGTTTCCGTTGTTGCTTTGAGCGGAGTGGATGATTAACTTAATTGCATGAATCCAAAGCCTGTGCAATTGGTTCCTGAAGCAATGTGGTCTAATCATGTAGCAGAAGCGGACTTTGCAGTGGCATCATAAGGCAATGGATCTCCCGGAGGCTATGGGGAGGAGTGCGGGAGACCCTTACACGCGTAAGGTGTCAAGGGGTCCATGCAGATGCCCGAACTCCTAAGTTTAGAGAAGTTTTAATTTTCAACTCTGTGGTGTCATTTATCCTGACATTACCTGAACCTCCACGTGTAGTTCTTATTGCTTCTAGACCCAATTTTACACGCTTTGGAACTGAAGATAAAGATGTGATTAAGTTTCTCATCGATCACCTCATAGTAACAGCGAAACCATCTATGAATGTATTTTTTTGTTGAGGAAGAACAACATACAATGGCTTAACGTGAAGTATACGGCATAAGTGCATGCCCATTTTCCTCAATAGGTTCAAATTTTGCAAAACTATTATGATAGAGTTTATGCTTAGTTTGTTAAGCATCCTTTTACTATAAGTTAGCACCAAATTTCTTCCACCCCTGCATACCTGCCTTCACTTTCTGTCCGTCCCTCCCCTCCAAATTTATTTAATATAATCGTAATTTGAAACTGAAATGCTTTGCCCCTCCCCCTCCCTAACCCTATACATGTAGATATGATATCTGCTATACTAGATGTTTATCATAGTTTTCGACTCATTTCTGGTTTTATATCTAGCTCCAATAATCAATGCAACACGACACATGAATATAGTGCTAACGTGTATCATAAGTATGAGTACGGTAAGTGTTTGGAACGAATGAATTTTGAGATACTAATTCAAATATCATGCATAAGGTGTCAGTGTACAGCATTTGCGTTGCTTCATAGAAAGTAAAATCTTTGTACAACACGTATCATGAATTAGAAAACATCTTGAAGTGCCTAACTTGGATCAGTTAATTTGGTACGATCGTATTGCCAATTGAGAAGTTTTCTTCTTGACTCAATGGACAGTACTGACAGCAATCGCTTCAGTTCTAGAAACACATTCTCGGTCCCACTTTCGCTCAGAAGCCTGCTTGGAGAGTAACTTCTTCTTGGTACCGAGCTCGCATTGTAGCCCGTTTGGAGTGGGCGTCTTCATGGTACCGCTTTGTCTCCCTTAGCTTGGACTTGGGGACTTTATCCTAACGTGCTGATAATGCTATTGTAACGCATACACTGGAAATAGGTAAATGAGAAGAACATTTACATGCATACAAGTGACTTCTTATATAACATAAAAGAATGTTCTAGAGCAGATCAGCACGTGATGTCGTTACACTGCTCCCTCCTTGAAGAGGACACGTCCACGTGTCATGCTAAAAATAAGTCCAACTTCCAAGCCTTTCTGGAGGCTGTCTGCTGCGGCTAGAACGACGCAGAGGGACTTGTTCAACTTGTTGAGGCTCTGTGTCATCACCGTCATCCTGCTCACCAACTTCCTCTACTGGGTCTTCATGATAATGTTCTACTGGCTGTTGAGTTTCCTCGTCAGCTGGTGCTAACTGCGCAGCCTGGTTCTGTGGCACTACCACCATGTCATACATTTCTTCATTCACATCGTGCGGTAGGATGGTCTCCCTAGCTGGTACATCACCCTGCTGTGAAGGACCTGCTTCTTCTGTATGCTCCACCCTGTGCAAGTATGGCTTCAACCTGTCAAAATGTACTGTGTGCTGTTTGTGAGGACTGGCATCTTGTTTGATTTTGTATACGCAATTATTTAGCACATCCACCACTGTGTATGGCCCTTTCCAAAATCTATGCAACTTCTTAGAATACCCCCGTGGTACTGCTGCATTGTGTAGCCATACTTTGTCCCCTTTAACAAAAGGGTTACCTGCAACCTTTGTGTCGTACAACAGTTTATGTCTTTTCTGCTCAGCAGAAAGGTGCTGTCGTACACGTTCATAAGCTTCGCTCAACCACTTCCGTAATTCCTTAACATACACTGGAACATTAGTAGGCTGACCAGAACCTGTGGGCAAACCAAACATGACATCGATAGGCAGCTGCACCTCTCTGCCAAACATCAGGGAAAATGGTGTATGTTTGGTAGCCTCATGGACACTAGTCCGATATGCCAACATAAGGCACGGTAGCTTCAGGTCCCAGTTGCTTTCGTCATCAACTGCTGCCATTCTCAACATCGACAATAAAGTCCTGTTGAAACGCTCAATCATGCCGTCTGATTGCGGGTGGTAGGGCGTGGTCCTGGTCTTGACAATTCCCATCAGCTGACAGAGCTCTTTTATTAGGGATGATTCAAAGCTTCTACCCTGATCTGTATGGAGGTGTGTCGGTGCCCCAAACCTGGAAACAAACTCATTAACAAACACACGAGCTACTGTAACTGTCTCCATGTCTGGGATAGCAAACGCTTCCGTCCACTTGGTAAAGTAATCACCGATTACCAACACGTACTTATTTGAACGGTGTCAACGGTAGAGGACCCAGGATATCCATCGCCACACGTTGCATAGGGGTTGTAGAAACGTCCGCTTGCAATGGAGCGTGACGGTGTTTAGGTGGCGACTTCGTCGACCCACACAAATTACATGAATCACACCATCCCTGCACATCCCGGCGCTGCCCAACCCAGTAAAATCTACGTCTGACCTTTTCCAGTACCTTGCCCACTCCTAAGTGGCCTGCCGTAGGAGAGTCGTGAAGCTCAGCAAGTACAGTTGGTACCAAACTGGGTGGAATAACTAACTGGAAACATTTATTTAAACCCCCGCCCCCTGCATCTTCCCAACGCCGATACAACACTCCATCTATTACTTCTAGGTACTTCTTCTGGGCCCAGAGGCTCTTCATCACATGGCTAGCACTCGGTGGACAACGCTGAGGCTGGGTTTTTGGATGCTCTACCCACTCTATCACCTGTTCTATACCCTCGTCTCTTGACTGCAACTCACGAATCTCCCGTTTAGACAGCTGTGACAGCCAGCTATCCGTGCGGTCCAGAGGTATGCTGTTGGCATTGACTGCAGGGGCATCCTGGCAGGGTACGCGAGACAAAGCATCAGCATTAGTATGCTTCTTCCCGGGACGATGTTGGACTGTGAATTCGTATTCTGCAAGCGATTCCAGCCACCTGGCCACTTGTCCTTCTGGTTCCTTGAATGAGTAGAGCCACTGAAGAGCACTGTGGTCAGTCCGTACTGTAAATGGTCTCCCCAAAAGATATGGACGGAATTGACCAACCGCCCACACCAACGCTAGCATTTCTTTCCGGGTGGCGCAGTACTTCTTTTCAGGCTTCGTTAATGATCTGCTTGCATATGAAATCACATTTTCACCACCCCCAATGCATTGCGACAACACCGCACCCAGACCATCTCCACTAGCATCGCAATCAACTGTAAATTCTATTTCAAAATCTGGGTATGCCAAAATCGGGGAAGTTGTCAGCATTTTCTTCAGGGAACTAAATGCATGTTCACATACTTTCGTCCACTCCCATGGCTTACCCTTTTCCAGCAGGTGATTGAGGGGGGCAGCGATGCTGGCGAAGCCTTTCACAAATCGCCGATAATAAGAGGCAAGACCGAGAAACTGTCTTAGCTCTTTCTGGGTAGTCGGCGAGGGCCAACTGAGAATGCATTCGACTTTCAGTGGATCCGTTTGCACTCCGCCACTGGAAACTATGTAGCCCAGGTAATTAACCTTCCGACGAAGCAGTCGGCACTTTTTAGGCTTCAATTTCATTCCAGCTGCCTGTAACCTCTCAAGTACCTCTTCCAGCCTTGTGAGGTGTTCTTTGACTGTGCGACTGTAGATAATGATGTCGTCTAAATATACGAGGCAAGAAGACCAATGAAGGCCTGCCAGGACTAGTTCCATCAGGCGCTGAAAGGTACTGGGTGCATTACACAGGCCAAACGGCATCACACAAAACTGGTATAGACCATACGGAGTAGTAAACGCCGTCTTCTCTCGATCCTCCGGTGCTACTTTCACCTGCCAGTAGCCACTGGCCAGGTCAAGTGTTGAAAACCAACATGCTCCATGCAGTGCATCCAAAGTCTCGTCAATCCTTGGAATGGGATGTGCGTCCTTCCTGGTGACTGAATTTAACTGACGGAAATCAACACAAAATCTGGTCGAACCGTCTTTCTTCTTCACCAACACTATTGGCGACGCCCACGGCCCATTCGAAGGTTCAATTACATTGTTATCAAGCATGCTCTCAACTAATTTCTTCACCTCCTTAAGATGATGAAAGGGTAGCCGTCGAGGAGCTTGCTTAACGGGTTTTGCATTCTCTGTGTTGATATGATGTTGAATCATTTCCGTTCTCCCAATATCTGAATCGGACAAAGATATGACGTCGGAGAATCGGTGCAACAGTTCCTTCAGCTGTTTCCGTTCTTCTGACGAGAGATCCTCCGCATCGCAGACTAGGCTGGTAATAATGCTCTCGAGACTCTCTTGAGATCTGCTACCTACTTCTGGGGAGGAGCCTGACAGTACACAAACACACTTGCTCTCGTCAACAGAATGAAACTTTCCCACCTTCTCTCCTTTGAGAACTCTTATGGCTGTTGGATTTGGATTCATGAGCTGTATCATTGTGACACCATTCTTATTTCGAGAGATAGAGTGGGCCACAGCAAGTCCATGCCGCTCCATGAACAGGGGCTCTGGTTCCAGCAGACCACAGAACTCTTCACGTGCCACAGCACACAGACCCTCACCTAGAGTCAGACTGACTGGAACCTGCATCTCACATTGTTCCTGTATGCATGTGTCTTCCATTAACACAGCACTGCACATTACAGGATAACATGGTGACACGCATTGTCCCTTACAATGCACGGGAACTAACTTGCCACCAGCAAGTAATGTCTTGGTAGTGTAGTCAAGTACGCAGCCATGAGCAACAAGGAAATCAGCACCCAATATACACTCTTGTGTAAGGCTCTTTGCAACCAAGATTGGATGCAGTCCTACCAACCCACCTATTTCTACTGAAAGGGTGACCTGCCCCAACATCTCCAGACTGCTACCATCAGCTGTTACAACACTTTTAGAAACGACCTGTAACTCACGTGTACCACTGTCGATGGCCTATGGGCCATTTCCACCGTTTCCAATCTGCGTGCCAGGGTCGCTGCATCCTTAACTGACTTCGGCATCTCCTTTAAGAGCTGTACTTGGATAGAGGAGGACGAGACACCTTGGATAAATTGGTTACGAATTAGAACGTCGCGTTGCTCCTCAGACCAACCTGGAAAGGCTCTGCTTGCCAACATACGCAACTCACCAATGTATTCGACTAGCGACTCATCCCGCTGTTGTACTCGAGCCTGAAACTTTACCTGCCATTCCAGTTCTGTGCCGTCGTGGCCATAACGACACTGTAGACACTCGTGTACCGCGGCGTAGTCCGCGGACTCAGACAACCCGTACTGAACCACCAGCCTAAGGGGTTCATCCTCCAGCAATGGTAGTAGCTCTTTCACCCGCTCCGAGTCAGGTACCTTCGCCTCTTTAACATACCTCTCGAAACGGGAGATCCAGAGACTCCAATCCGTCTTCTCAGTGAACTTTGCAGGCGGACGGACGCTCATCCGAACTGTTAAAGCCGCCTCCATGAGTATATTCACTTCGGACACCAATGTAACGCATACACCGGAAATAGGTAAATGAGAAGAACATTTACATGCATACAAGTGACTTCTTATATAACATAAAAGAATGTTCTAGAGCAGATCAGCACGTGATGTCGTTACACTATCAAGAAAGGACCGTCGGCTGGCAAAACTTTTCTGTAACTATAAGTAAATGAGTCCTCAAATAGGGAGGAACCAATCGCATAGGCTTTGAAACCTGGGATTGATCCAATTAAGTTTCTCATCAACTCGTCTCATAGCAACAACGGAAACCACATAGGAATGTATACCGGCATTTCTTCGACAGTATACACTGGCTTCAAGATACGTTTCCGACAGAAGTGCAAGG
Source organism: Ephydatia muelleri (assembly GCA_013339895.1). Classification (NCBI taxonomy): domain Eukaryota; kingdom Metazoa; phylum Porifera; class Demospongiae; order Spongillida; family Spongillidae; genus Ephydatia; species Ephydatia muelleri. The sequence continues at coordinate 2,945,392 of JABACO010000017.1, forward strand.
ACATCCTCGTTAACAAACGAAGTAAGCCCCAACGTGAGGCTCAATCATGCATGCGACAATAACGAAATCCGGGATTGTTGAAAGTGTCGTAACAATAACACACTTAACCATTATTTGGTTGAATGTGAGAACATGCCGATGTGTTTACATTACAGCAGTACTTTTATACATGTATGTGCTTATTTAGCTTCTTAAACATACCGACACAATGTTGATGATGGATCATTCGTCAAAACAGAAAAAATTTAATCAAAGCAGGATGGAAAAATGGTTAAACCAGGATAGAATCCAGACGGAAGCGGAATACACATTGCGGGATGCAATTCTAATGGAAATTGAGAATGTACGACGATGGAAATTAAGGACCGCATTAAACCAGGATGAAATCAGGATGAATGTCATGTTTAATAACCAAAACACATCAAACGGGACGGGAATAAGTCGGTACAAAAAAAAAAAAAGCATTGTAGAATTAGGATTACACACGACTGAATGGAAATGTTGAGTGCCTTTCTATATACCTCCACCTCTACCACTTCAAACACATCTCTGCCTGGGTCCAGCATCGTCAGACGTTAGTGGTGTTTTCGCATTATCATTATTACTTTTAAAAAGGTAAACGTACAATAAGTAAGTATAAGAATCCATAACAAGGAATGGATTTAGACACGCCCAATGTGATCTTTTGCCATGGAACATGCCAGATCGTATCCCCCCCCCCCCCCCAAAAAAAAAATCCTTATTAAGTGACGTAATCTGCTCCCCTGAATACACATTATGTTAGTTATGTATTGCACGTATTTTACTAATATGTAATATGGTGTAGTAGAGTGTAGATTGCAGATAATATGAGAAACATTGCTGGATGGTCATGGCGAAGAATTGAGATCGATTTATCTGTTCTCGTGCTGGCATCCGCATTATAGCATCTACTAGGAAGAGCATAACTGAAATAGTCGAGCGTGCCTTGTGCTCGTGTATGACAGCTGCCACACCCAAAATTGTGTCGAGTCAATGCTTGAGGGATTCATCACTGATATTGGGCACTAGGTATGTAAGTTACAAAATAATTGAGAATCAAGCATTGATTCGACGGGTTATTTTTGTTGTTGTTGTTGGTTTGGAAAGCTACCATGCACTGCACAAATGTAGTTACGTATACGTAATCTACATCAATGACGAAACATCTGTTACTTCAATGTCACATGTATATTCAATAATGTTGCATGTATCACTTGCATTCTGGTCATATCAACCTTTGTTATTCTTAAGTCATATATGGGCCACTATTGATTGCATACAGTAAAATAAATCAAAAATTGAAAAAGAACATAAATTCAAACGCAAACAATGTTCCGCTTGTAATGCGGCATTGTATTATGATATTTTAACAAACATACTCCTAAGCCAGTTTCTGGTTTCACTAACATAATGCGCGTCTCTTCCGTAATTCGTATCCAGTATACTTTCTTTTGCTGATATGATTGCTGCATTGATATCTGCAAGTACACATAGTACGTCAATCACTTTGTTACAGGAATCCGCATAAGGCTCTTGGACGTTCTAGGGAAAAACAAGTATTATTGACCAATTATTGTATATATCTCAGTCACGTACCTGAATTGGTTGCGAGAATTTACACGTGACGTTCCTAATATCTTCAAGGGTGTCGTTCATTTCTCCACAACCGTTGCGCCGTGTTTCCCGTAATAGAGCACAATGCGCTTTGAAGAAAGCTTCATCTTTGATCTATAAAAGGATAAGGGATTGATTCAGAACATTTTGTGTACTCTCGCGCGTCATGTAACACACATGTACATGCCGTTAGCTGCACTATTGGTAACTTACCTTCATCCTTTTATACAATACGTCTAAAAGGTTTAAATCAGTTAAAAGAGGCGAAGCCACTGGATCAGTGGTACTTCCTTCAGTGTATTTGTTGGTAAGAATGAAAATGAAACACGCTGTTGCCACTTGGATTCTCGATGAAAGCGACCACATTGTTCTTTGATTGTAATCGTGACACCACGAGGATGATATTTATACTATTTGAAGGCACAATTGACGTAATTGTGTTTACAATTGATGAGAGAAATAAGTTACTAGGTGGGTTTCACGTCCGGTTAATAGGTAAACATTATAATTAAAATTTGATCCAAATCACAAACAAATTGACTTCTCATGGTCTCATTCGGAATAGCCTAAATCATTTATGTATGCATGTTCAGTGTGTTTGAATGACGTAGCCAGGTCTGCAGCAATACAATGACTCACTTCTGTTTGTGCATGGAAGAGAACGAAGCCGTTCTCAAATATTATTTTGCAGTTTTTAGTTGTTATTGCAGTGTTCAATCAAGCTAGATACCAAACCAGGAATGAGTCGTCAACTACTTCTGCATGGCATTGCTGACCGTATATCCATTGGGGTCTGTGCACAGGCATGCTTTCTTTGAAGAGAAAATAAAATGTCATTAACATAATGTTTACGACAGAAGTGCAAGCACATTCCCGTTATCAAATCTTGTTAGTCAGAACGTAGAATGATGCGATTTTTCTCTTTACCGAAAGGGTCACATCCGCTGCCAAACCTTATTGGCAGCTACGGACCTGTACATGTAAATGAATCACTCAACACATGGGACCTTTTTAATTTGAAAATCTCATTTCTATGAAACCATTTTCAGCTAAACATGGGTTAACAATTGTAAATACATTGTGGCACTCACATTTGACCATATAATTTTAGTTCAATTTAGTGTCGCACAGTAGAGAACTACATTCTGGCTGACTACTTTTGATAACGGGAATGATCTTGGACTTCTTTCATAAACGTAAGTTTAATGCCACTGTATCCTCTTCGAAGAAATGCCGGTATACATTCCTCTGTGGTTTCCGTTGTTGCTTTGAGCGGAGTGGATGATTAACTTAATTGCATGAATCCAAAGCCTGTGCAATTGGTTCCTGAAGCAATGTGGCCTAATCATGTAGCAGAAGCGGACTTTGCAGTGGCATCATAAGGCAATGGATCTCCCGGAGGCTATGGGGAGGAGTGCGGGAGACCCTTACACGCGTAAGGTGTCAAGGGGTCCATGCACATGCCCGTTTAGAGAAGTTTTAATTTTCAACTCTGTGTTGTCATTTATCCTGACATTACCTGAACCTCCACGTGTAGTTCTTATTGCTTTAAGACCCAATTTTACACGCTTTGGAACTGAAGATAAAGATGTGATTAAGTTTCTCATCGATCACCTCATAGTAACAGCGAAACCATCTATGAATGTATTTTTTTGTAGAGGAAGAACAACATACAATGGCTTAACGTAAAGTATACGGCATAAGTGCATGCCCATTTACCTCAATAGGTTCAATTTTGCAAAACTATTATGATAGAGTTTATGCTTAGTTTGTTAAGCATTACAATTATGTCCTTTTACTATAAGTTAGCACGAAATTTCTTCCACCCCTGCATACCTGCCTTCACTTTCTGTCCGTCTATCGATCCCTCCTAATTTATTTAATATAATCGTAATTTGAAACTGAAATGATTTGCCCCTCCCCCTCCCTAATCTTATACATGTAGATATAACATCTGCTATACTAGATGTTTATCATAGTTTTAGACTCATTTCTGGTTTATATCAAGCTCCAATAATCAATGCAACACGACACATGAATAAAGTGCTAACGTGTATCATAAGTATGAGTACGGTAAGTGTTTGGAACGAATGAATTTTGAGATACTAATTCAAATATCATGCATAAGGTGTTAGTGTACAGCATTTGTGTTGCTTCATAGAAAGTAAAATCTATGTACAACACGTATCAGTTATGAATTAGAATACATCTAGAAGTGCCTAACTTGGATCAGTTAATTTGGTACGATCGTATTGCCAATTGAGAAATTTTCTTCTTGACTCAATGGACAGTACTGACAGCAATCGCTTCAGTTCTGCAAACACATTCTCGGTCCCACTTTCGCTCAGAAGCCTGCTTGGAGAGTAACTTCTTCTTGGTACCGAGCTCGCATTGTAGCCCGTTTGGACTGGGCGTCTTAATGGTACCGCTTTGTCTCCCTTAGCTTGGACTTGGGGACTTCTTCCTAACGTGCTGATAATGCTATCAAAAAAGGACCGTCGGCTGGCAAAACTTTTCTGTAACTATAAGTAAATGAGTCCTCAAATAAGGAGGAACCAATCGCATAGGCTTTGAAACCTGGGATTGATCCAATTAAGTTTCTCATCAACTCGTCTCATAGCAACAACGGAAACCACATAGGAATGTATACCGGCATTTCTTCGAAGAGGAACACAGTATACACTGGCTTCAAGATACGTTTCCGACAGAAGTGCAAGGACATCCTCGTTAACAAACGAAGTAAGCCCCAACGTGAGGCTCAATCATGCATGCGACAATAACGAAATCCGGGATTGTTGAAAGTGTCGTAACAATAACACACTTAACCATTATTTGGTTGAATGTGAGAACATGCCGATGTGTTTACATTACAGCAGTACTTTTATACATGTATGTGCTTATTTAGCTTCTTAAACACACCGACACTCATTTATCAATGCTGATGATGGAACATTCGTCAAAACAGAAAAAATTGAATCAAAGCAGGATGGAAAAATGGTTAAACCAGGATAGAATCCAGACGGAAGCGGAATACACATTGCGGGATGCAATTCTAATGGAAATTGAGAATGTACGACGATGGAAATTAAGGACCGCATTAAACCAGGATGAAATCAGGATGAATGTCATGTTTAATAACCAAAAAACATCAAAAGGGACGGGAATAAGTCAGTACAAAAAAAAAAAAGCATTGTAGAATTAGGATTACACACGACTGAATGGAAATGTTGAGTGTCTTTCTATATAGCTCCACCTCTACCACTTCAAACACATCTCTGCCTGGGTCCAGCGTCGTCAGACGTTAGTGGTGTTTTCGCATTATCATTATTACTTTTAAAAAGGTAAACGTACAATAAGTAAGTATAAGAATCCAAATCAAGAAATGGATTTAGACACGCCCAATGTGATCCTTTGCCATGGAACATGCCAGATCGTATCCCCCCAAAATAATCCTTATTAAGCGAAGTAATCTGCTCCCCTGAATACACATTATGTTAGTTATGTATTGCACGTATTTTACTAATATGTAATATGGTTTAGTAGAGTGTAGATTGAAGATAAGATGAGAAACATTGCTGGATGGTCATGGCGAAGAATTGAGATCGATATATTGGTTCTCGTGCTGGTATCCGCATTATAGCGTCTACTAAAAAGAGCATAACAGAAATAGTCGAGCGTGCCTTGTGCTCGTGTATGACAGCTGCCACACCCAAAATTGTGTCGAGTCAATGCTTGAGGGATTCATCACTGATATTGGGCACAAGGTATGTAAGTTACAAAATAATCAAGCATTGATTTGACCTTTTTTTTGTAATGTTTTGTTGTTGTAGTTGATTTGGAAAGCTACCATGCACTGCACAAATGTAGTTACGTATACGTAATCTACATTCAACGTATACAATGACGAAACATCTGTTACTTCAATGTCAAGACATGATTAATAGCCCTGCCTCATCATAACTGGTACAAATACAATTCCATACCATACCCCATCTTACACCATTGAATGCGTGGATGGATATATGGTTAGATATGTTTCTCAGAAGTAGTTGACGACTCATTCCTGGTTTGATATCTAGCTTGAATAACACTGCAATAACAACATCAAAATATATTTTCTCCCTTTTGTATCATATTGCAAAGACTATAGTACAAGAAGTCGATGACACATCAGTATCAGTGCTTGCAATATTCACGCGAGACATTCTGTAAAAATATTATTTGAGAAGGGCTTCGTTCACTTCCATGCACAAACAGAAGTGAATCATGTATTGCTGCACACCTGGCTACGTCATTCAAGCACACTGAACATGTACACATAAATGATATAGACTATTCTGAATGAGACCAGGATGAGGCAATTTGTTTGATCTTCCCGCTTAGGTGATTTGGATCGTACTTGAATTACTAAAACAATAATGTTTACCTATTAACCGGACGTGAAACCCACCCAGTACATGTAACTTATTTCTATCATCAATTGTATAAACAATTACGACAGTTGTGCCTTCACTAGTATAAATATCATCCTCGTGGTGTCACAATTACAATCAAAGAACAATGTGGTCGCATCCAAGTGGCAACAGCGTGTTTCATTTTCATCCTTACCAACAAATACACTGAAGGAAATACCACTGATCCAGTGGCTTCGCCTCTTTTAACTGACTTAAACCTTTTAGATCAATTGTATAAAAGGATGAGGGTAAGTTACCAATAGTGCAGCTAACGGCATGTACATGTGTGCTGTACATGACGCGCGGAGTACACAAAATGTTCATCAATCACTTATCTTTTTATAGATCAAAGATACATCTTTATTCAAAGCACATTGTGCTCTATTACGGGAAACACGGCGCAACGATTGTGGAGAAATGAACGGCACCCTTGAAAATATTAGGAACGTCACGTGTAAATTCTCGCAACCAATTCAGGTACGTGACTGTGAAATATACAATAATTGGTAAAGAATTCTTGTTTATCATTAGAACGTCCAAGAGCCTTATGCGGATTCCTGTAACAAATTGGTTGACGTACTATGCGTACTTGCAGATATCAATGCAGCAATCAAGTCAGCAAAACAAAGCATACTGGATACGAATTACGGAAGAGACGCGCATTACCTTAGTGAAACTAAAAACTGGTTTAGTAGTATGTTTGTTACAATATCATAATACAATACCGCATTACAAGCGCAACATTGTTTGCGTTTGAATTTATGTTTGTTTCAATATCTGATTTATTTTACTGTGTGCAATCATTAGTGGCCCATATATGACTTAACAATAACAGAGGTTGGTATGACCAGCATGCAATTGATACATGCAACATTATTGAATATGCATGATTACAATATACATGGGACAGTAAAGTAACGCCATTGTATACTGCAAGATGGCTCGTTGAATGCATATTACGTATACTTAACTAAATTTGTGAAGTGCATTTTAGCTTACGAAATTAACCAACAACACAAAAAAACACAAAATAAAACCCCCGTCGAATCAATGCTTGATTCTCAATTATTTTGTAACTTACATACCTAGTGCCCAATATCAGTGATGAATCCCTCAAGCATTTACACGACGCAATTTTGGGTGTATCCGCTGTCATACACGAGAACAAGGCACGCTCAACCATTTCTGTTATGCTCTTCCTAGTAGATGCTATAATGCGGATACCAGCACGAGAACAAATGTATCGATCTCAATTCTTCGCCATGACCAGGCAGCAATGTTTCTCATATTATCTGCAATCTACACTCTACTACACCATATTACATATTAGTGCAATACATAACTGACATAATGTGTATTCAGGGGAGCAGATTACGTCACTTAATAAAGACTATTTATTGGGGGATACAATCTGGCATGTTCCACGGCAAAAGTACACATTGTGCGTGTCTAATTCCATTCCTTGTTTTTGGATTCTTATCCTTACTTATTGTACGTTTACCTTTTTAAATATAATAATGACAATACGAAAACACCACTAACTTCAGGCGAGGTGACCCATTAGCAATGGCAATGTATGGAATTGGCATTTTGCCACTCATTAAGAAGTTACAAACTTGCGATGTCACCCAAACTTGGTATGCAGATGATGCAGCAGCTGCTGGGTCAACAGCTAACATTCGATGCTGGTGGGACATGATAACCAAAGCTGGACCAATGTTTGGATCCTACCCTAATGCCTCGAAGACGCACCTCATTGTAAAACAAGAGTATGTGCAACCAGCGAAAGGTCTGTTTGATGGTTCTGGAATCACAGTAATTGCTGATGGTGATAGATACCTTGGTGCTGGCATAGGGACGAGAACCTACATTGAACAGTATGTCAAAAACAAAATCTCTGAATTTATTGGTGAGGTAAAAATTCTATCAGCATTTGCACTTACCCAACCTCATGCAGCATACTCTGCATTCTGTCATGGTCTCATTGGGAAATGGACTTACCTTGCTCGAACTATACCTCACAGTAGTGAATTCTTCATACCTCTTGAGAATGCCATAAGAACAATTTTTCTACCTTCCCTCACTGGTCAAAGCCCATTCAATGACACTGATCGAAACATGCTGGCACTTCCAACTCGGCTGGGGGGCCTTGGTATAATTAATCCATCCTTAATGTCTTTGTATCATTATACAACTTCTGTAAATGTGACTTCTGCTCTGGCTAACCTTGTCATCACACGTGCAACTTTGATGCCTTGGGATCCAACAACTTGAGGAAAAGAACCTGGCACGTAACCAACGTAAAGTAATGGAAACAGCATCTGTCACCGAGTTACTGGCTATACTCCCAGCCAAACAGAAACAATCTGTAGAGATTGCAAGTGAGAAAGGAGCATCCAGCTGGCTGAATGCACTCCCTATTGCAAGGCATGGTTTTGCTCTACACAAGAGTGCTTTTAGAGATGCTATATGTTTACGCTATGGCTGGCAACCTCCTTTATTACCATCACATTGCATATGTGGCTCCATCTATACTGTGGAGCATGCCATGAATTGCCCATCAGGAGGCTTTCCTTCAATTCGACACAATGAGGTGCGAGACTTGACCTCTGCATTCCTCAGTGAAGTATGTCATAATGTACATACAGAACCTACGTTACAGCCATTACAGGGTGAGCACCTTAAGTATAAGTCTGCCAATGGAGAGGTGGAAGCTCGACTTGATGTTGCTGCACATAATTTCTGGGGAAAGACCACCAAACTGCCTACTTTGATGTCAGAATATTCAACCCATTTGCTCAATCCTATGCCAATTCCTCCATGTCAAAATGCAATACAAAACATGAATTGGATAAGAAGAGGGAATATGAAGAAAGAGTAAGAGAGATTGAGCATGGATCTTTTTCACCCTTGGTATTCTCTACAGCTGGAGGTATGGGTCCCATAGCAACCACAGTGTACAAGAGAATAGCATCATTAATTGCTGACAAGAGACAAGAACCGTATTCTACCACTCTGTTTTGGTTGCAATGCAAACTGAGTTTTTCCTTACTTCGCTCAGCAATCATGTGCCTTCGAGGAACCAGGTCATTTCATTCCCACTCACAACACCATTCTATAGCTTTGGCCTGTGCAGAGGCAAAGGTCCACTGAACAATTTTTCATTTGGCCTCGTCTTTATTATTTAATTAATTAATTAAATTTTTATTTTGTATCCTTTGTGTATTATTATTAGCAATAATTATAGCTTTATTCTAATTCATTGTAATTTTTTTAGTACACGATAGTAAACACAAAAAAAAAAACAAAAAAAAAACAAACGAACAAAAATAAAAAAACTAACTTCAGGCGACGCTGGACCCAGGCAGAGATGGAAAGGCACTCAACATTTCCATTCAGTCGTGTGTAATCTTAAATCCACAATGCTTTTTTTTTTGTACTGACTTATTCCCGTCCCGTTTGATGTTTTTTGGTTACTAAACATGACATTCATCCTGATTACATCATGGTTTAATGCGGTCCTTAATGACAGGTGATTTCCATCGTCGTACATTCTCAATTTCCATTAGAATTGCATCCCGCAATGTGTATTCCGCGGCCGCGCTTCCGTCTGGATTCTATCCTGGTTTAATTTTTTCTGTTTTGAGGAATGTTCCATCATCAACATTGATAAATGAGTGTCGATGTGTTTAGGTAGCTACTTAAATTCATGTAAAAGTATTGCTGTAATGTAAACACATCGGCATGTTCTCACATTCAACCAAATAATGGTTAAGTGTGTTATTGTTACGACACTTTCAACAATCCCGGATTTCGTTATTGTCGCATGCATGATTGAGTCTCACGTTGGGACTTACTTCGTTTGTTAACGAGGATGTCCTTGCACTTCTGTCGGAAACGACGTATCTTGAAGCCAGTGTACACTGAATTCCTCATTGAAGAAATGTATACATTCCTATGTGGTTTCCGTTGTTGCTATGAGACGAATCGATGAGAAACTTAATTGCATAAATCCCAGGTTTCAAAGCCTATGCACTTGGTTCTTCCCTATTTTGAGGTCATTTACTTATCGGTACAGAAAAGGTTTGCCAGCCGACGGCTTTTTCTTGATAGCATTATAAGAAAGGAGTACATTATCAGCACGGTAGGAAGAAGTCCCCGAGTCCAAGCTAAGCGTGCTAAAGAGACAAAGTGGTACCATGAAGACGCCGACTCCAATCGGGCTACTATGTGACAGGAAGACTTTACTCTCCAAGCAGGCTTCAGAGCGAAAGTGGGACCGAGAATGTGTTTCTAGAACTGAAGCGATCGCTATCAATGCTGCATGGAGTCAAGAAGTAAACTTCTCAAGTGGCTATACGATCGTACCAAATTAACTGATCCAAGTTAGGCACTTCAAGATGTTTTCTAATTCATGATACGTGTTGTACAAAGATTTTACTTTCTATGAAGTAACACAAATGCTGTACACTGATATCTTATGCATGATATTTGAATTAGTATCTCAAAAATCATTCGTTCCAAACACTTACCGTACTCATACTTATGATACACAAAATTCGTTAGCACTTTATTCATGTGTCGTGTTGCATTGATTATTGGAGCTTGATATAAAACCAGAAATGAGTCGAAAACTATGATAAACATCTAGTATAGCAGATATTATATCTATAAGATTAGGGAGGGGGAGGGGCAAAGCATTTCAGTTTCAAATTACGATTATATTAAATATATTTGGAGGGACGGAAAGTAAAGGCAGGTAGGCAGGGGTGGAAGAAATGTGGTGCTTACTTATAGTAAAAGGACATAATTGTAATGCTTAACAAACTAAGCATAAACTCTATCAAAATTAATTAGTTTTGCAAAACTTGAACCTATTGAGGTAAATGGGCATGCACTTATGCCGTATACTTCACGATAAGCCATTGTATGTTGTTCTTCCTCTACAAAGAAATACATTCATAGATGGTTTCGTTGTTACTATGAGGTGATCGATGAGAAACTTAATCACATCTATATCTTCAGTTCCAAAGCGTGTAAAATTGGGTCTTGAAGCAATAAGAACTACACGTAATACAAGTGAAGGTTCATGATAACACAGATTTGGAAATTAAAACGTCTCTAACACCTTACGCGTGTAAGGGTCTCCCGCGCCTCTCCACATAGCCTCCGGGAGATCCATTGCCTTATGATGCCACTGCAAAGTCCGCTTCTGCTACATGATTAGACCACATTGCTTCTGGAACCAATTGCACGGGGTTTGGAGTGATGTAATTAAGTTAAACACTAGCTCAGCTCATAGCAACAACGGAAACCACAGAGGAATGTATACCGGCATTTCTTCGAAGAGGGATACAGTGGCATTAAACATACGTTTATGAAAGAAGTACAAGATCATTCCCGTTATCAAAACTAGTCAGCCAGAACGTAGGGCTCTACTACGCGACATTAAATTTATTTGGTCAAATGTGAGTGCCACAATGTATTTACGTTACATGCATGCAATTTTTACGCATGTTTAGCTACACTATGGTTTCTTAGAAATGAGACTATAAAGGTCACGTGTGTTGACTGATTCATTTACATGTACAGGTCCGTAGCTCAGTAGCTGCCAAAAAGGGTTTGGCAGCGGATGGGACCCTTTCAGTCAATAGAATATTGCATCATTTACGTTCTGACTAACTTGTTTTGATAACGGGAATGTGCTTGCACATCTGTCGTATCATTACTTTAATGCCATTGTACTCCCTCTTCGAAGAAAGTATACATGTGCACAGACCACGAGACATGAATAATTGCCCTGCCGCATCATAACTAGGTACAAATACCATTTCATACCATACCCCATCTTACACCATTGAATGCGTGGATGGATATATGGTCAGCAATGCCAGATATTTATCCCAGAAGTAACCATTCCTGGTTTGGCATGTAAGTTGAATAAACACTGCATGAAAGTATATTTTCTTCCTTTTGTATCATATTGCTAAGAGTATAGTATAAGAAGTTGATGACACATTAGCATCAGTGCTTGCAAAATTCACACGAGACGTTCTGTAAAAATAATTTTGAAAACGGCTTCGTTCTTCTTCACGCACAAACAGAAGTGAATCATGTTGTGCATGTATTGCTGCAGACCTGGCTACGTCATTCAAACATTCTGAACACGCGCACACAAAAAATATATAGGCTATTCCGAATGAGACTATGATAGGGCAATTGGTTTGATCTTCCCGTTTAGGTGATTTGGATCATATTTTAATTACCATGAAGTTTACCTATTAACCGGACGTGAAACCCACCTAGTAACGTATTACCCTCATGCATACTAGTACGATTGTAAAAGCAATTACGTAAGTTGTGCCTTCAAATAGTATAAATATCATCCTCGGGGTGTCACGATTACAATCAAAGAACAATGTGGTCGCTTTCTTCGAGAATCCAAGTGGCAACAGCGTGTTTCATTTTCATTCTTACCAACAAATACACTGAAGGAAGTACCACTGATCCAGTGGCTTCGCCTCTTTTAACGGACTTAAACCTTTTAGCTGAATTGTATCAAAGGATGTGGGTAAGTTACCAATAGTGCAGCTAACGGCATGTACATGTGTGTTGTACATGACGCGCGTGAGTACGCAAAATGTTAATCAATCACTTATCCTTTTTTAGATCAAAAATACAACTTTATTCAAAGCACATTGTGCTCTATTACGGGAAACACGGCGCAACGGTTGTGGAGAATTGAACGGCACCCTTGAAAATATTAGGAACGTCACGTGTAAATTCTCGCAACCAATTCAGGTACGTGACTGTGGATAATAATGATTGGTAACTTATTCATTCTTTTCCTTAGAACGTCCAAGAGCCTTATGCGGATTCCTGTAACAAAGTGATTGACGTACTATGTGTACTTGCAGATATCAATGCAGCAATCATATCAGCAAAACAAAGTATACTGGATACGAATTACGGAAGAGACGCGCATTATCTCAGTGAAACTAAAAACTGGCTTAGTAGTATGTTTGTTACAATTTCATAATACAATACCCCATTACAAGTCATAGGAACATTGTGTTTGAATTTATGTTCGTTTTCAATTTCTGATTTGTGGTAACTCGAATACTCAAAGAATCATCCCGATTCCCAATCAGCGTACACTTAAATAATATGCATGCGCATGCGCATTGCATTGTAGCATAGTTTATCAGTTATCACACTTCTTCCTCCTTAAGAAAACCCGGCTTTGTAGCGCTCGGTCTGCCGTCTGTCCATGCTGGGATATCGTCTTTGATTTTCTTGATCTATTTCTTCCTCGATCTCGAGCCTGTCACCCACCCCTGGATTCACGGCGCGACAGTATACCGTATGCAGCCTTGTATATTGCACCTATACTAATTGATACTCGTCTGCACTCGACACGTGGGCAGTTTTTCATACGACTCGAATGCGGCGCCTGTATACGTCTCAGAACGAACACTTTGCTTCTACGTATGATATCGCGGTCAGCATATGGATTCGGTATATTCGTCATCACCTGTCTGCATACTCCCAGATGAACGCGTGCAGACTCTGTACACGTCATGTATTCGAATCGTTTCAAATCCATTTTCTGTTCTGTATACTTGAAGGCTAGTGCTCCAAACCCTGAACCACGCCAGCAATAATTCGGCAAACTTTAATCAAATTACAGCCAATACAACTTGGTCAAAAAATAATATCTAGTTCCAAGCTGGCGATCAAAGTCTCTATCACATCCTGGATTTTCCTGATGTAGTTAGAGGGGCACTCTCCGCCTAGCAGAGGCCTCTTGGAGAGCGAGCACGAGCCTCTACTACTCTCGCGGCGCTTGTCGAAGTTTCCTTACAAGCACACGCTAAAATATCACAAAGGTTAAGCCCAAAGAACTCAGCATTTACTTACTCTCTGACCGCCATGGTAGCTAGCTTGTGCTTTATAATGCTATCGTCGTCATCCCAGCGAAGCTTTTTCACTTGGCCGTAGCACACCCTGGCGTCGGCTAAAGAGCTGCGGTCAGAAAGGAAAATTATAGCATGCGTTAACTCCATCGGGCCTACTCTGTGCCAGCGTTTCTTCTTTTGCCGGGGTGGGTCACCTTTGCCATTTCAGTCCACTTGTCCTGGTTTGGTAAGAGAGGGCCAGTTACTGGTAAGCAACACCGTATGGTGTACACTGTAAACTCACACAACTTACCAGGCCTAGACTGCTTAAGTTCGTTCGGTATGCCTTTATAACCTGACAATCGTTGTCCGAAACTCTTGGAACTCTTTATCTTGCACATTTGCACGTGACTGATTCGTGTTATTTCAGCTAACAATCCGATTTCTCTTACGTTGGGAACGGCTCCATTATTACTGTCTCCACAGATAGCCCAGTAGTCCAGCATTCCTTTCCTTCTATTTCGTTGGGAACTCAACCAAGTTGCCTATACTTTTGTTTCCTTTGCTCGATAGTGCGTCCTCACCTCCATTATAATGACCAACACGTGCCAAACTTCAAACCGAGCATGCGCAGATTATGATATCCATGGTTACACTTTCTGCAATTGAAAATTGTTTTAACTGCGCACAAAATAAGTGTCTTCCAATACCTAGACCGTGCGGTAACGTAGAAACATAGGAGCAACAGTTCTGAATGACTTTCTACTTGGGTCATGACTATCACAGCTCTCTCAGAAGCAAAGATGGTTCTGGTGCCCAGGAAGATGACCTGATTGTCTGCTTAGCATCCCAACCAAACATGTTCCCAAGTCTGGTACGTGAGTAGAAACATAGGGGCAACAGTTCTGAATGACTTTCTACTGAGTTTCACAGCTGCACATGCATGGTCAGAGACTTTCAGTGCTTTCATAGATAAATGAGTGTTCCGTACATAGTTATACAGCGTCTAACTATGTGTATGAAGCACCTGGCATGGTTACATGTATGTCACATAATAATGAACTACCATCCAATTGACAATCTAGTAATCAACAAACATTGGCATACACATCAGATAATTCACATACACTAAACACAACTATCTGTTGTTGTCGTGCATGTGTGCATTGTCGTGAAAATAATGCATGAGCAAATATAACAAAAGTCCATAATGATAACATGCAAATCTGTCAGACAGCCGTCCTTCCTTCTTGATCACTGTGATGAGGTTGAAATACACATATACATGTAAGTGGCATGATATTGTAATTACAAAGCATCCATACCTTAATGAGAATATACAAACCATGTACAGTGTACACGTGTAGTATTGCTAAAGCCATTTCCACGTCATAATGAGAGAAGCAATAGATGCTACCTATCTTTGGCACGATAATGTTTTGCTCTTTTTGCGAATCATAATAATTCCCTTTTTCCTGTTTCGTTACATTATCCACTTAAAAAAAAAACAGTCACCGTTATACGTCACACAGCCATGCTTCATCACCAACTGCTTCTGCTTAACGCAGCTGAACCAGAGATAGTGGCTGAACGATCGATTAATATACAAAGTTGTTTCTACTGTGTGCTCGCTGTTGTACTCAGAATATGGGAATACATACCTATACTTAGTTCATGTACGTGATCATTTGATATAGACTAGTGCCTTTTTTGTTGCTGCATGTACTAGTATTGGAGTATGCATTACAGCTAGATTACGCACATGTATACTATCCAGCATCAATTCGGCCGCACTGAAAACGGTCAGTGTTTTAAAGTGGGCCAAAAGAGCAACAGGGGCAAACTTTAGGGCCAGTTCAAGGAACTATTACATCGTAACTGCAATCTTCATGCCGAATGCATGACAATATGGGGTCTTTACATTGACTGCAGCATCACTTTGAACGAAGGAAAGGAACGTTGACGGCATGTAAGCTTAGCCCACGGGACAGCCATGCACCAGTGCACGTAATCATCCGACGTACACGTACCCGACCCATCCGATGATCGCGAATATGTGTTCCGATAACCCGAAGTGCTGTATTTGTCTCATTTAAACCCTGGGCGCCAGCCAACCATGGTGTGTTGACCATTTACAGTGTACATTAGTAGTCAGTTATGCAACATTTGTGATTTTGCTTATAGTTTTAGCGAGTTGCATCTTTTAATGACCTTGTGTATAATACTGAATTATAACATGTAGATGTGCAAGATGAATAGTTTGCAAGGTCTCGTGATGAATTTCTGTACATCACCTCCGTGTAACATTTAGTTCAATTGGCATCAGTGAACTCTATACATGTAATAACATCTACATGTACACACAGACAAAACAACAAATCAATAAGATGGGGGCATTAATCTGGTTAGGATGGATGTACCTAACCAGCTGTAAGTTAAGGCGGCCATAAATGTCATTCATGGTTACATATTTACAGATTTAGGTTTGCTGCTCGGATTGTGGAAAACAGTTGTGTGGCTTCTTTACCCATGCCCCATAACTCAGCCACTACAGGAATGCAAACCCAACCCAGCTCAGAACACTTAGGGTTGTTTTTATTATTATTTTCATAATAACAATAATCAAATGCATAATTAACAACTATAAATTGACAGGGATTAAATACAAAATTCAGCTCTATAGTAGAGGAGCTATCCTAAAGAGGATAGCTACAGCATTAGCCCTGACCAGGTGGAGATTCAATCGGCCATAGATCTCATTGAGTAAGATGGATTTTGGCCAGCACATGGAGGTGGCAAGTCTAGAGACTACAGAGGAGATAATGGCAGTGGCTTCCTTTCCCCAAGCTCCATAAGTTTCAACGACCATAGGGACAATACCCATCCTAGATCTGAGCACTTGGGGACATTGGCGTGGTGCTTCCTGGACTCAGTGGCCTAGGCAGCGGCTATGGCCGACACTCCCGCTTCAAACAGAATCACAGGATTTAGCGGTGACGTGATAATACAACACAGTAAATATAAGTAATGCATAGAATAATAACACACTAATTAATAACTACTTATGAAACACATTGTACCTAAACCTAACTAAGGTTCCAAAACATTATCTATTCCAAAGGTTGGGGCAGGCTTCTTGCCACAATAGCTCTTGCTATGGACCTGGTCAGCACTAGACTATGTCTCCCATAAAGGTCAGCAATGACCCTACTTTTTGGCAGAGAAGCACAGATTGCAAGCCGAGTGGCCAAACAGTGTGTGCTTCTCTGCCCCAGTTGCCATAGGTCGCGACCGCCAGGGAAACACAGTTCCTGGCACTTTGGATCATTGGCAGTGTGCTTACGCTGCTTGGTAGCAGCACCTGCAGTCATTCCTGCCTCATTCAGCAAAGCAGGGGTGAGTAGTGAGGTAGCATTGACATCCCACACAGCTGGCCTTCCTCTCTCCCAGTCCGCCACCAGAACATCAGCTGGGCGAGATTGCCTTAGATCAGGTGTTAATCGGCTACCAACCTCCACCTTAACTCCCAGACAAGCACTGTGGCAAAAGTCAACCAATGCATCTCACAACTGATTATGGCGCATCACTATGTCACCTCCATGTCTGCAGGTCACTGCATGATGGCCTAGAGGGTCAAGTGCAGTGTCTGGGCAAAGTGGACATAATGAATCCCTGGACAAATCATGGCCAAGCCACCATTGTAAGGCTACCAAAAACTCATTGGGTTCCAAGTGGAGGTCAAGTGCAGCAGATGGTACCTCAGACAACCAGGAAGCAGAGTGAGGGACTGACTCAGACAAAATACGAGCTTTGATGACAACTGAAGAAGATACTAAATATGTCTGGAACAGACGACTATCAAGTATCTGGGACAAAATTCTCTGTTTGATAGGAGAGGACAGAACAGATTCTGCTGAAATGGCATCAGATGGAGGGACCTGGCTGTAAGAGTAATTGCCTGGACAAGATATTGATTATCATGAGTAAAAAATTTAAATGTTTTGTTCAAAAGTTAGTAAATAAAGCCAGTAATTGACATATTGCCAGTCTGAGTGAATTACAACGTGCAAATCCACTATGCATGAATGGAAGGGAACTGCATGACTAATCCAAAACCGAGATGCAAATAACGGTGTAGTCACGATGTGTGCTGTCAGGCAGAAAATGGTGGGGGACCTATTTTTGTGGTTGGCATCTTTCAACCTCATCAAACTCAGCCTATAGACGCATAAATCGGGTATTTCACTTGAAGGCAAAAGCGCAATTCTTTAAATTTATATATATTCCAGAAGTCTGAAATGTCTCTACACAGCGACTCATACGCACTGAGAATCGGAGTACTGCAGTATCTGCACAGCAAAAACAGATTGATGCATATCAATAATAGGGCACTCGTTTTTGGAAAAACGAGTGCCCTATTATTGATTTCTAGTGACATGCATCAATCTGTTTTCTGCTGTGTGTCATGGAGTTGTAACTTATTAGGCAAATAAGTTTTTTCAAGATTAAACTATGGTGGATATATGGAAGGGGGGGGGGGGGGGGGGGGGGGTATTAGAGGTTTAACCCCCAGCCTCCCTCCCCCCGCTTCCCTCTCCTAGGCCATTAAGAATAATATTATTGGGCAGTGAAGCTTAAAGAACACGCGATGCAGAGTGTAAATATAATGTATTGCGTCACGGAATAACGGGCGCACATTCGACGCCTGCATCGATCAGGGGTAAACTCTACACGGCCACGCGTCTGAATCAGATTCGCTACCCAAAAGACGGCAATAATTTCCAATTGTATCGCAATAAGGTCTATAAATTTTGGGGAAATTAACGGCTGAATCCCCTCCTTTGTGTAGCGAATCTGATTCAGACGTGAAGTAAACTGGCCGTGTTGTCACGTACGTTAACTGTTGTGAAGAACACACTACTTATGCCACTCACCTAGTTTGCCAGTTAGCCTGCACGAGTGTCATGACTAGGATGGCGAAGGCTCCCTCCTAGACAAAAATAATTATTATTATTACAGCACGCGTGTGCGTTATCTCACTCTCTCCTATCAGACCTTTGCCTTCGAATGTAACTCTGCGGTGTATTGCATGGAACACTCGAGTTTAATACCCACCAGTGTCACTTCCCGTGTACGTTAGCATGTTAATTGAATGCGTGTAAAAAAACGGGGGGGGGGGGGGGGGGGGGGGGGAAGGGGGCGAGAAAAAAAAAGCAACGTTGTGCATATTGACGGTAATCGATCTTTCAGCCGGAGAGACTGGACATGTGATTGGAAGAAGTATGTACAAGTAATCGAAGCAAGGGTCTTAGAGCTCCTGAAGTTAACGCTCGTTCTTGAAGTTGCCATCGTTGGCCGTTGAAATTGGCCATTTCCGATATGCCAGGCAGGCGCCTTTTATACCGACTCGTTCTTTAACGGCATGCAGCAAGCAGTGACATTGTCACGTGTTGTTACTCGGATACAAAGACCATGTTTCAGGCAGCTGCGCCACTATACATGTAAGAAGAAGATTGGCTTGAACGAGATCTTTAGGTATTACATATGTGTCGTGCATATTATATGTTACTCAACGCTATGCGTGGGTTAGTAGTACATGCTCAAACTTGCAACGTGACGTAATGCCAGGATATTACAATGGGCCAGAAGTATTGATTACACCGTGTAATGCTTGGAAGAATTTCCACAATGGGAGGGGGACCCCCCACCCCAAAAATACATTGTATATACGTCCGCCCTGGGTTTAACTTGAATTCTAAAATTGAGTTCGCTTGCTAGAGAGAAAGACGATTTTGTACAATCTATACACGTTAGAGTATTTTTCTACTACTTTATAGCCATGGAGGCTTGCATTTGCTCTTTTATGAGCTGAGCCTCTTTAGCCAGCTGTGCATGCATGCATAAACCTTGCCCTGCTCCACAGCCTTAGCCAAAGCCTGAGGTTCAAGTTGTTTTGAGATAGCTTTTACATTGCTTTCCAATAAGATGATGCTTTGCTGCATCTGACTGATCTGCCGGCTCTGTTCCATAATCATTTTTGAGAGAGCCACGAAATGCAACCCAATGTCTTGTTCATGTTGGCCTATCTGATCACGTGGTGCAACTGTAGCGCACTCACAGTCCCAAACAGACTACAAACTTTATGACAGTGTCTCACCCTACGCATACAATACACTCAATTATATACCAGCCAACTATTGTTCTTTAATGCACACGGCACTACAGTTCTCGATAGTTCTGTCGTCAGGCTGTCGCTAGTAGTGTTGCTCATGCGTACAGCTGTTGCCATCGTTACACAGCTCCCCATCCAATGAAACTGTGTCCTCACAGTTTGTATGGGTATGAGCAGAATGAACAACAATGTGCCCATACCAATGTGGAGGATGTCTGTTCCGAGTTGAACGACGCAACTGTTCTCCAGGTTGAGGTAATTACGGCTCAGCAGGTGGCTGTGGAGGCTGACGGGGTGCAGGGGCTATAAGTGGAGGTGGGGGTAGATGTTCCTCCACTGCTGGCCCTGGCTCTGGCCTCCTAGTTTCCACGTATATGTAGTGCTCATCCTGTAAATCAGCCATTGACTCTTGTGGCTCTTTGTTAATCTCCTCCCCTCTTGACTCCTGTTCTTCACTTGGTGTTCCCTTCTCCTCCTCTTCCTCACTTGACTCCTGTTCTCCATGAGGTGATGCCTGCAAAAAGGGTTTCAACCAATTGTAATGCACAATTAATCTTTTTCGCGGATGCGCCAGGCGTCGGATATCATCAGTCACTTCACCCAATATTTGATACGGTCCTTGCCATGGTCGATGAAATTTGGGAGACTTTCCTTTTGGGACAGCAGGGGTGTAGAGCCATACATGATCTCCTTTCCGGAAAACACACCGCGTATTCTCCTTCTGATCGTATCCAGTCTTCTGACGCTGCATGCCTTTCTGTGCATTCTGTCTGACGTACTGATGCACCAGCTGGAACCTTTTCTTCAGATAGTCTACATATTCGACCCCTTGCAGGACCTGCTCAGTACTAACTGGTAGATTGAACATCAAATGCTCTGGAAGCACCACCTCCCTCCCAAACATCATCTCAAAAGGTGTTACCCCATTGGTCTCATGCATAGACGTACGGTAAGCAAACATCAATAATGGCAATTGCACATCCCAGTCACGTTCAGCATCAACAACTGCAATGCTCAACAAATTTAACAATGTTCTGTTAAATCGTTAACCCTTTCTTTGTTCTCGATTACTTGACTCAGTACTGCTCCCAGAGCTGTTCCTGAGGCATCAGTTGCCATGATGGTTGAAATCTAGGTAGACTAATATTGGGGGACTGGTAAGCCGCAATTTTAATGCTTCAAACGCCCCCTGACAATCAGCACTCCATTTGTAACCACCAGCTGATTTCCTAGTCAACTTATGGAGTGGTTCTGCTATTTTGGAGTAGTCTTTTATAAACCGGCGGTAATAGTTGGTCAACCCCAAAAATTGTCTCAACTCCTTGATATCATTTGGCACCGGGTGTGACACCATATTGAGTTTTTTCAGGGTCTGCCTGGATCCCCCCTCTTGAAACTACATGACCAAGGTAACGAACTTCACTCCTCATAAAGTGACACTTACTAGGCTTCAGTTTCATTCCTGCTTTTTTTAGGTGCAGGAACACAGTTTTCAGACGCTCCAGGTGTTGCTGAAATGATCCCCCAAACACTGCAATGTCGTCTAGATAAATTAAACACTGCTCGTATGTTAACCCTGAAAGGACGCACTGCATCAGTCGCTGGAATGTAGCTGGTGCGTTGGTTAACCCGAAAGGCATTACATTTAATTCATAATGCCCGTCACGCTTTCCTCTCACGATCGGCTTCCTCAACTTCCACCTGCCAGTACCCTGAAGCTAAGTCCAATGTTGAAAAATATTTTGACCCAGCTAATGACTCCAAAGTTTCATCTATTCGTGGGAGTGGATATGCATCTTTCTGTGTTTGACTATTTAATTTTCGATAATCTACACAGAATCGCTATGTGTTGTCTTTCTTCCGCACCATTACTACAGCAGAGGACCATGGGCTATTACTTTCTCGTATTACACCTTGATTCAGCATTTTCTTGATTTCAGCAGAGACAGTGTCCTTAAGAAAATGAGGTATTCTGCGAAGTGGTTCCCGTACTGGTGGCCCAGATGTTTGAATTGAATGCCTTGTCACGGAAGTCCTCCCTAAAGATCCGTCTGCACTTGCAAAGATACCTCGAAATTAACTTTTGTAACTCAACTGATTGCTCAGTTGTGAGATCTGTGTTGGAAAGATCAATTTCTAGCATTTTATCGTCCAGTACTGGCCCTGCTGACTCACTATCTAGTGCCATAACGCAATGCTCTATGCTGAAGATTCCTATCTGGGTCCCCTTGTACAAAGTGGTTTCACTATGCCCGGTGTTTGTCACCTGAATAACAATTACATTAGCCTTGCTGACAGTGTTTAGACTTCTGGCAACCAAAAGACTACTAGGGATGTTGTTATGGGGCTCTAGTATTCCAACTCTACCTGAAAGCGCATCGCCGTTTTGTACTGTCGCGCTAACAATACAGCTAGAGCATGATGGAATACGAGCCGTTTCCTCTACTATAACCACATTAGCGGTTGCGTTGCCATCTGTGGAGTTGGATCTGCTGCATGTACCCGACTACCGAAAGACACCCTATCATTTGCACAGTCAATTACAGCTCCATACTTAGAAAGAAAATCTATGCCTAGAATGCACTCTACAGTAAGTTTCTTTACAACAATAAAGGAGTGCTTAACATTGAGAGTATCAAGAACGACAGCGAGTTCAATGCAGCCAATCACATCCAACGAGTCACCATTTGCGCCAACTGCTGATGAAGCACTATTTGCGATCACCATGCTGTGGGGAATGCTTTCATAACGAACAACAGAAACTGCCGCTCCAGAATCAATCAAAAACTCAACCGGACTATCGCCCATAAAACCACGTACCCTCATTGTCTTACTGGTACCTCCACATACCTTAAACTGCTCCTGTGCCTTCTTTTTTCTCATCTGTGATGAATCGCTCCTTTCCACATGAGGACAGTTTCGGCGACAATGTCCTTCCTCTTTGCAGTTGTAGCATCTACGGCTGGCTTGTTGTGGTCGGTACGAAGGCTTCTCCAATCTTGATTCCAGTGCTTCCATCCGCTTAACAATTTGTTCCAGTATCTCTTGTGTCGTATCATGCCGCTGTTTTTTTAGTATCCACCTTCATCACCTCCGTTTCCTGTTTTTCCACGTAATGCATCACCCTTTCGCGATCGACTTCGAGAGCCTTCTTCACAGCATCTTCAATATTGTCTGGTGTTCCCCGCAGAAGGAATTCTCTAGCGATGCTAGGAGATAGACCCGTGATGAATCTGCTCAGGTACGCACTAGAACCATCGGCGTCTTCTGTAGGATACGCCTCCTTGAACAATTTCTTCAATCCTAACTCGAAATCTCGCACCATTCCTTAGCTTCTTGACGACGCTCCCCGAAATGTTTTGCTGACTTTAATGGGTCCTTCGTAACTCCGGTTGTGGCTAGATAAGAACTCCATCTGCAATTTAGGTATACAGCAAATACAAAGGTAGACAGTTGCTCCTTAATTCATGGCACAATTTTCGCCATGTTCGCATGGATCTTTACACATACTTTGTGCACAGATAGAATGCTCAATTGGCAGAATTAACAGCACAGCGCACCTGGCTGGATTTGCACAAATCATCCACAACCAACCTTTTACAGTTTTCAGGCTCTCATGCAAGCGAAAAGTTTAGCATATATCATTATCTAACAGAAATTGTAAGGTCTGCACCCGTGGTAAAGTTTATACGTAACTAAAACCACCTTGACCACTGCTGATGTAATCTGGAGTTCTATACCCACAGCCTCAAGGTCGGTTCTCAAACTCTCCCCCTACTAGGCATAGTTATTTCTCCAAGGTGTCTTCTCAATGGCCTCTCTCCTCTCCTAACCACAGTACTCCAACAGTCAAACACAAATGCACATCACTTGTGAACACCCATAACACACTCTTAAAACTATACAGCCTCAGTCAGTACTCTCCGTCAGACCCTCAAACGATGATCCTAGCTCTTCCTCGTGCGCTCCCCGGGTCCAGTCTCGTCAGAGTTCGATGGTTTTTGTTAGAAAAATGATCCACTTGGTCTTCTGAGGCAACATACGAGAATGTGCAGTGGCATGCAAGTATAACCTTACGTAAACTTACCATGGGTGCAGTTGTGGCTAGACACCTGAACACAACAGCAAATAAAAATTAAGGTGAGACAGTTGCTCCTTCATAACAGAAATTCTTGGCGATGTACATGTCTTCATATATACATGTTTTGAACACCAGTTTTGACTTTGTACAAAGATGGAGCGCTCAATTGACAGCGGCCCGGCTGGATTAGTGCCTCCACACGCAAATCAATGAAAAGAAGCAACTCAACGTATTTTTTCAGGCTCTCAACGATATACAATGTATATTAATTATAAAGTTGAGCTTTCTTGCGTTTGGAATACCTGTATGCCATGCAGACTATATCCTTGTCTAACAAAAATCGTAAGGTCTGCACCCGTGTAAAGTTTATGTAGTACAAAACAACCAATCTGACCTTTGATGTAATCTGGAGGTCTACCTGGATGCTGACATATCTCACACACAACACTACATATAGCGCACTTTAAAAACATGACCAGCACAAAAAGCATACCCAAGGTTGCGCACATGTATACTACCCAGCTTCAATCCAGCCACGGTATGTGTTGTATGTGTGTGTGTGTGTGTGTGTGTGTGTGTGTGTGTGTGTGTGTGTGTGTGTGTGTGTGTGTGTGTGTGTGTGTGTGCTATGGAGAGGTTGCTGCCTCAATAGACCCTTCCCTTTAAGAAGAACTCCGGACGTGACATCACTAATCAACGTACTTCACGAATTGGGTTAAGTATACGTTAATGAGTGATGTCACGTCCGGAGTTCTTTAAAGGGAAGGGTCTATTTCAAGCATGGCTAATTGGTGCATGGTGCTCTGTATAAACATATACATTTGCAAATGTACAAATGTACATATAAAGATAGCCCAACTCCAAACACTTTGGATCATTGATTTTATGCTTTCTGGTCTCAGCCTCCTTTGCTGCAGCCCCTTCAGACAGGCTTGCTGCTGTTAAGATTTAAGGAATTAAGGGAGAGGTCACTGTGATGTAAAAGGCAGCAAGTTTCCCTCTCTCCCAATTGAGGACATGTACTGTATATCCGCTGGCCAGGTATGGCTTAGGTCAGGTGTAAGACCATTGCTCGACTCTAACCTCACTCCAAGGTGGGCATGATGGCAAAACTCAACAAACATGTTACACAGATGATTGTCGACACCTGTTTTACAGGACAAGGGGGAGGAGATTAACTAACCACCAGTACTTTGTACTCAAGCTCACAATCATTTTTTTTCGCACTTCTGACACTGCCAATCAAACACTAGGACAGCCTGCATAATCACCACAGTGCTGCAGTGATTTTAAAACCCCAGTGGTTGGTAAGCAACTGATGATATGTGTACATGTAACCAGCTCACAGCATGCATCACTCTTAGAAAAGCCTACAAGTATAAGATCTGCATATCTCTACCACACACACATGCACATGGCTCTATGTATGTATGCATGTAGCTGCATGCCTACAACTTTGTCTCCCTCCCCCGGCCTCTCCCCACCTCGCACACTCTAATCGTATGCCCCAACGTATGTATGCCAGTGTGCCCCGTTTGTCTACATGTGAGTGTATGTACATGCGTGTGTAAGTGTATAGTTGTGTGTCAACGTACGCACATACAATATGGTGGATTGAAAGTTGAGCAGTATGCATGTCTGCTTGACGCCGCGGTATTCGGCTGTTCGGCCATGATCCCATGACATCATGCAATGAGACAAAGACCATGCAGCTTTAATCACCAGACTCACTTAAATAGTGTGCACTTACATCACTATATATATGCACGGAATCCTAAGTGCGCATGTGCGTGCATGATGCAATAGCTAGAACTAATTTGATCTCGCATTTTTGACGCTCAATAGATCATCACCACGTGATTTGCTTCTGTACACCAATATGGCGGATCGTGTGTAGCAGATTACGGAGTGGTTACGTGACACATGAAAGCGACCTGTACATGTAAAGATTATGACGACATGGTCTGTGCATCATAATCATGTGCATAGAGATGCTTCAGAGGGATTTCCCCATTAAATTCCCCTATATATAAGTGGTTTCTACATGTATATAAGACTTCTGTTTTTTAGCGTAGCGTTTTAAACACCCCGGCGGTTGGAAATATAATGAATCAAGGTAAGGAGAACAAACATTGCAGTCTGTTATCTATATATGTATTCCCTCAATCGTATTCCACAACCTTCATATGATTTAGACGGCATGCTCAAGCATAGCCTCGGTGAACTACCGGAGCACGAGTGCATCAAGATGGAAGAGGACACGCCCCGTCACTGGGCAAGCTGCAGAAGATGGTCTTGCGGGCTTTCCCTTAAGAACGTTCTCTGGATCACCAGCTTGTGTGTGATTTCCACGTGCCTAGCAGTTTACGTGAGTGGAAAATCTATTGTGGGAAATAACGCTCAACACCGGGACGAGGCCCCGCAAATCCAAATCACTTCAACGATGGCATCACATACCAACGTTTTAACAGATCAAACACTCGCACAAGTAAGCCTCACCGACTCAGGCACAAACAGCTGTTGCTCCACAATTCATAACTGCGTGCATATGTATGTATTCCCATGCAGGCCCCACAAAAAGCTCCCATACAAGCGACGATAGGTCCGGACACACAAGTGCCAACCTTGCAAGCTCAGTGGCAATCCGATTCCACGGAAGGCAAATTCCAAGTTCCAGGGAGCTTTTCTTTATCATGCAACAGTACTATTCTCAATGGAACAATTCTATCTGCGGACTGCCAAACCATTTCGGGGAAAAAGTATTCAGAACGCAGCAAATTTGATCTCAACTGTGCCATCGCCAACGAAAACGGTGTTTTAAAGTGGGCCATAAGGGCAACAGCGGCAAACTTTAGGGCCAGTTCAAGGAACTATTACATCGTAACTGGAATCGGGGGCGATATTACTCTTCATGCCGAATGCATGACAATAATGGGTCTTTACATCGACTGCAGCATCACTTTGAGCGAAGGCATAGTAAACATTGATGGCAAGCTTAGCCCACGGGACAGCCACGAGTGCACATACTCATCCGACGTACATTTACGTACCCGACGAATCCGATGATCGTGAATGTGTGTTCCACATACCCCGAAGTGCATGCTTCTTTGTCTCCTTTCAACACATCAGTACACCCTGGCCTGCACTGCGCCAGCCAGCCATGCATGCATTTGTGAATTGACCATTTACATTAGTAGTCAGCTATGCATACCATTTGTGATTTTGCCTATGTTGCTGTCTGGTTTTAGGGAATTGCATCTTTTGATGAGCTTGTGTGTTATTACTTGTACATGTGCAACATGCGAAAAGTTTATGTCCAGCTTGCGAAAAGTTCGCAGCAATTGCGGACTTGAATAATTGAATACCCGCGTTACGCTTAATTGAATGGGAAGTCTATATGGAGAAATTTCTTCCAACGCGCACCGTTCTTAAACGTAGTAACAAAACATGTATATCTGTGCATTAAAAGACTATATTATTGTATGCACGCCAGACGGCCCGGAGCGTAGGTTTCGGATGACGCTGCATTCAAATGTCACATTTGTACATTATCTCATCGTATATGTTTACACTTCTATGGCGTTGAGGTCGTTTTGTAGTCGTCAGTATACAGTTCACGTGTCCCTCCCAAATCTACGATAGAGGTGACATGCAATAACAGCTTATCCGGATCGGGTTGGTCCAGTAGCAACTGCCCCTTCGTGCCTTGTTCGATAGCCAAGTGCCCGCGGCTACCCAGCGCCGAATGCCACAACGACTACTGTGACGGCTGCAACCACAAGTACTACCTTCAAGGGTACGATGTCACGGCCCTTTGCGGTAAGACCTGGCCCGGCGTAATCTGAATTGTGGACGCGTGGATGCCACTGGCTTCATTTGCGTGCATTGATGTGGTCGTGCAGCTTGGCAACATTGTTTGCCCAAGAATGCATTGTTTAATCTGCGATGAAAACCCGTGCCAACCAATGTGTGATGTATGGTATCCACAACCAGGCGCATTATCCTCACACACCTGCCCCAACATGGAGCCATGCCTGCACATTTACTTCTATGCAACACAATCAGAGTATATTTACATGTACCTATATTCTCTCTCATAAAATGTATTGTGCTTGGGATACACTTTCTATTTCCTTATTGGGAGCCTTGTTTTAAATAGTAATTCTTTTCAGCTGGTTCTAGGTGGTTGAAGTTTTATGCTTCATAAACATGTATGCTGCAACCACATTCATTAAACATAGCTCACAAACGTGCCGTCTTCATGCAGGGCTTGCTCTAACTCCCAACACGTCACTTCACACCTATAGACGTCAGCAGAAAACAGAAGCCACCAAAGAGTCTAACCATAACGGTTTGGTGCTTTGTCATTTAAGCAGTAACCCACTATAGCTGCTGCTGCTGCTGCTGCTGCTTATATAACTGTGCATGTGGTCACTGTAGCTGTTTATAGCCCACGCTGTTTTTGTGGACCTTGGGTGTTCCTACAGTGCTCTATTAGGCTGCCCCGCCTTGTCCCATTGATGGTGGCAGCTGTTTATTTATAATTTGGAGACTCTGTTGTTGACGTCGAGGTGTGAGGTGTTCGTGTTGGGAGTTAGAGCGAGCCCTGCAGACGGCACATTTGGGAGTGATGTTTATAAATTATATGGTTCCAGTAATAAAATACTGAGGTGCAATAAAGAAAAGGACTCATTAGGCATACTTCGTGCAGTAATTATGGTGAAGGTGACACGTGAACACTAATAGACTATATTTCTTTCAGTATACTACTTGCTTTAAGCTGGCAGGTATTGTTGGACAAAGAATTCATTGATCATATACTGTACACTACGGATAAAGAATGGTATGCTCCAAAAATACCAATGATTAAGGCGTTTCCCAAAGCACCACTGAGTATAGTATGAAATTGAAGTTAATGATTTTAATAATGTTCTACACTGTGGCAAAGATCATTGAGAAACTGTATTAAATCTGTACTATTAAGTTTAAATAATAATATTAAAGAGCTCCTATTTGATTACTTTTAAAGATACTTTTGTTCTTGTTACTGATTCAAGAGTAAGTGACTGTGCAAATAAATTTTATTGGCTCAATTTTGTTATCTGCATGTCAACATTCTTGAAGTGTTTATAATGGTTTTAGGGGTTTTATTTGGGGATAACTAAATCAAAATAATATAAACAATACAAATTTCCTTGATTATTGGACACCATATTCAAGTACATGTATGTGACTGGTGGAGCTTGGTTTTATGGTGTGTTTTTTTGTGTGTGTGTGTGTTTTGTTTTGTTTTGTGTTTTACGCATTCCTATCGCAGATCCCTGCTCTTCAACGCAGTGCCCGCCACAAACAGTCTGCTACTTTGACAGCTACAACGCTCCGTACTGTGCCCAGCCGTGTAGCAGTAAACTCCCCTGTCCCGCTGGGTATCAATGCAGAGCAATCTCTCTTCAGTACGCACCTACCGTGCTGTGTCTCGAAGAAAGCTGTGGCTACCGTCACATTGGATACTGTGTGAAGGTACACCTGCCATTATTCGGGTGCCGCATTAAAAAATTGAGTGCATCAGTTCATGCATCGGTTATGCGATCGTCTAAGGTTGTGGGGAGAAAAGTTAGATAGAGTTGGGTGTAAGACATTGTAACCATGGAAGTGCTACAATGACATTTATCTTTTATTTATTTCTACTTTAGGAGGAGGGTAACATGACAGTGAATGTTTAACTGAAGGCAAAAATAACTTTTCAGTGCTGGGAATAAATGTTAATGTACATGTACTGACGTGTGGGTTATCTCTCGAGAACGCTCTTATAATCTTCATCAGTGTTGTGTATGGTTGCTACTTTGCTCGCAGGGTATGTGCATGGTGGAAATGTATTGTGGAAAATAACGCACCACTCCGGTTTGAATGCAGCAACACCATATTAACAAAATTCAGAAGCGATGCAGGATGTGTGTTTGCTTGCTAGTAGCACTTAAGGAAAAGAACCTGAGTTTAATCAATGCACAGAGTTTGCAGCAGAATTACCGTTGGCATTGATACTCACAGTGCTGCATGTCAGTAATCACCCACTCACGCCGTGTTATCGCTGCAAACGAGTGATGGATCGCTTTTTTTTTTTTTCTTTTCCTTTATTCTACCAATTTGAAAATATGTACTGGGTCACACTGAATATGAAAGTTAAATTTAATGACCCCCCTGTATATACCCCTCGAAGTTTACCGCTTGTATATAGTTTTGCCGTGGAATAAACAAAACAGAAGATGGCCTATGTGGAAACAAGGTCTAAATGGGAAAAATGGCTTAGAGGTGTAGACTACTTTGAATCTATTGACCTACCTCATGGAGTTTTACCAGCAGCGGAAAAGGCTGTTATGCTTTATCTTTTTCGTCCAAGACGCGCGGGGCAATTTCAACGGTCAAGAAGCGATGCTGCCGATATGTTGGCTTCAGTATTGCAGGAGCATTGGCTTTTTGTAATTTCAACAAAGAACATTAAAAAGCATATCATCAAACTTTATGAGGAATTTGTGAAACTACTTCAGACAAAAGGAGAGCAGAAAAACACTTAAAGCTATTATGTCAAAGTCTTCTTAGCCTTCAATAAAAATAGTGCTGTATACTGTCTGACATTTTTTGGGAAGAAGAAAGCTTGAGAATTTCTATGATGTTAGGATGATGGAAACTGAGTGGAAGTTTCTTGGTAGACCAAAGAAGTAAAAAATGTATTCTCAAGACTATGTTGACACTCAATGGACCAAGACAATGACAAGGCGAAATACTGATTTATTTGTTCTAGAGAGGATGCGATACTCAGCAAATTTGGAACAGCCAGTTGCTGTACTGGAGAGTACAGAAACTACTACAGACACCAGTGATAGTGCTGATGAGCTGCACACACCTGTAGAAGAAGTTGAAAACCACACATGTACAACACCAAGGAAGGAGATGGAACGTATGTATAACGATGCTTCAATGCTCAGTGAGTAATAGGTGCATATTCGAAAGGTGAGACCAGAATACTATGAGGTGGTGGACAAATTGAAAAGCTGCTTTCATATGTCATAGAACCAAGCAGAAGCTGCTGTTCTTGAGAGCAAACAAAATGTTTGGACAAAATTGGAAATAGCATGATGAAGATGAAATTGATGAAGACACCCTTCCAGAAAAGAAGAATTGTGGAAGTGTAGAAAAATGCATTGAAGCCATGGCACTAAGTGAAATAGTAATGGAAGTACATGTAGTATCCTCTAGAGCAATTTACAGTGACATATGCAATTGATGGCTCTAAACAACAAGTTAAGGGGCTGGCTCAATCGCAGTGCAAGGTATTATTACAGGCTAGTTTGTTATTTACTGAATGTGCATCACTCCTCAATCAAGGATCTTTTGCACAGACCATTGTGAATTGTGTATCGATATTATTGGCAACAATGCTAAGACCGCAGTTCCCTGGCTAGGGCCGAAGGGACGATTTTAGTAAATCCGTGGTAGTGGGGATAACGTTTATTTCGCCTATTTTTTTATAACAAATTATTCATGATGCAACAATATAGGTTTTCATTAAGTATCACGTGCGACACCGGCTGGGAATTACAGCTGGTGGAATCTACGAATGCTACTTGAGACGCTTGAGGTGCGTGATTAAGCCTCACCCATCACCTCTTGTGCATAAGTGATGATTTTTCACCCAACAACAGACTCAAGCAAGCTACACCTTGAAGTGGTAATATCTGAGGTGGATACAGCTGCTGCATCTGTAAATGCGGACCTCGAATGTTTGAGTCCACAACCAAACATACTTCCAACCATTTTTTTTACAAAGTTAAACTTCTTTCCTTGTATTAAAAGCAATTAAAATCAAATACTATAACTGCAAAACGTTTCATGTTTCATTGTTGCAGATTTGTTTGAATGTGTGCACCAAATTGGTATTCCATAGTTGGTCAGCTTGCACATAAACCTACCTACTCAACAAACTCAGTATTGATTTTCGTACTTCAAGTACATTTGTGAAGTTTTATCGTACATGAAGATTACATGTCTGGTTGTGTCAAGGGAAAAAAATACTTGCTTGTGCTCGCTTGATTTGCAAGGCATGCAGTGCAACTTCTGTAACCTTGCTTTTTGTACCAATAATCCTACATCCTATACAGATCACTTTGTATTGATATTTATTCGTTCAGTTGTAGAAACATATCCTTGGTACAGCTTTCGCTCGGTAGGACGCTTCTATAATTCTTCTTAGTAGCTTGCCCGCTTGGAGTCGGCGTCTCCATGGTACCGCTTTGGCTCGCTAGCACGCTTGAACTCGGGGTCTTTTTCAGAGTCGTACCGGGTACTCTTCCGCTAACGCTAAACGTAATACAATGACAACCACCTGCCGAGTTTATACTTGACGTGTTGTGACGCAAGCGACATATGGAGCCTGGCAATCTGCACCTGCTTTACTTTCGAGGAATCGATTTCCTAACTGGAACAACGTTTTACTTGCATTCTTTCGCTACTTAAGTGGATAGTAAGTGTCAAGAAATTATTCTACGTCGATACGTCTATTTACTCGGCCTTCACAATTATTATTTTTAAAACACAAAAATGCATGAATGCATGCGTACAGCTGTTAATAGTAGTAGGATCCTGCATTACGCTCACCGTTTCCCCTCTTAGAGGCTATCTACTTTGATACAGACTAGTTGTTTCTACATACAACAACCGATACATGCACATCCTGCAGTTTGTAATAGTCTAAAATAGTGTAACTCATGGTATTAGTAGAACACTACACGTGGCTCCTTTAAATGCTGGCAATATTTACTGCGACGATGATGATAAATATCAATCCATATAACTTGATGGCGATGATGTTGAGCCACAGTGCTATGCGGGCTTTCTGTGCAGCGCTTACATGATTTCCTTTGGCATCATCGCCTCGTGCCTGCATGATGACGGCAGAAGATGATTATGCAACACACACACAGTATTAGCTACCTAATGAGTTAATGGACATGTTCCGAGATATTGTTAGTGAAATGATTAGATCCCTTGACTCTGGCACCATGTACACAGGTGGGTGAGAACCCGCTCCAGGCCTCTATAATTCATGTCACTCTCATTATCTCCTCCCCGCCTAATTAAGATGACAATTAGTTTAGATGGTTGGTTTCAATAATTTATCTTATTTTACCTTAATTTACTCGCCAATGCACGTTCAAGCATACATTGTGTACATTGAGGTTTGAACTTAGAAGCGTGAATAATTGAGGACAACAAATGTTTAGAAGCGGTGAAGGTGTAGCTTTGTCGATGCTTGCATGCATTGTGTAAAGCGGATTCACTTACGGCATTAGCTACTAGAATGGCAGGAATGGTGAGCGCCAGGGTCCACCATCCTCCAAAGATGCAGCAAATGATAGTCATCACAATAGACAGTGTGAGGAAACGATAAACGATCTTGAACTGCTGGACGAACTACCGTAGTAGTGCTTGCTACTGGTTGGGTCTGAACAGTATAAGTATTTGTCTTCGTCTAAAAACAATGTAAAAGAAAAGATGGCAGTGGTTAATGTCAGTCAATACATGTTAAATGGCATAAAGATCTGATTATAGAAAATATGAGGCTTATCAACATTCATAATGTTTTTAGCAACACAGTTAATCTCATGTCCAAATAAACCTTCAACTAAATAATAAATGGGATCGTTTCCGCGAAGAGATCTAACTCATCTTTTTTTTTTTCAAGATTTCAAATTTTTTAATACTCTAGAAGTCCGAAATGTCCTCTACACATTGCTTTTTACGCACTGAGAATCGGAGTATCCGTCATGGAGTTGTAAGGTTCTGAATGTTTAATTAGCCATACATTTCAACGCAAGAGTTATATTTTTGTTGCGTTTACTGGAAATTTTTAAAATGGATATGCAATACATGTTAGGTCCTTTTCGCGGAAACGATCCCAAATGATCATTTAGAATACTGCGACTTTACAATATAATTTTATATTAATCAGTCTCTCAAACATCCCGTAAATTATACATGCATATGTTGTTTGATCAGATAATTATCATTACTAATTATCAGATGTTATATTCTGTGTGCGAGGTATTGCCTGCACATGTATTGGACAAGTACATACACGTGTATAATGTTGAATGTACATGAGTACTGTTCATCTGTATTGTTGTATCGTGCTGAATATGTAAATCTGATGCATACTTGATAATAATATTATATACAATTGCATACCTCATTTTTGTATTGCACTTGTGGAATGCCTGCATAGGCTTGTTGGGGCATGGCTTGAGGTGTGTATGGTGGTGGATTGTATCCTTGCTGTGGTTGCTGCATCTGTTGAGGCTGTTGCTGGAGTGGATATCCCTGCTGAGCCATCTGTTGAGGCTGTTGCTGGGGTGGATATCCCTGCTGAGCCATCTGTTGAGGCTGTTGCTGGGGTGGATATCCCTGTTGAGCCATCTGTTGTTGCTGGGGTGGATATCCCTGCTGAGCCATCTGTTTTTGCTGGGGTGGATATCCCTGCTGAGCCATTTGTTGAGGCTGTTGCTGGGGTGGATATCCCTGCTGAGCCATCTGTTGAGGCTGTTGCTGGGGTGGATATCCCTGCTGAGCCATTTGTTGAGGCTGTTGCTGGGGTGGATATCCCTGTTGAGCCATCTGTTGAGGCTGTTGCTGGGGTGGATATCCCTGTTGAGCCATCTGTTGAGGCTGTTGCTGATGTTGCAGCTGAGATGAATATCCCTGAGATAGCTGTTGAGGAGCATATCCATTCTGAGTTTGTTGTTGGAGTGGATATCCTAATGGAAGTTGCTGTTGAGATGGATACCCTTGTTGCTGAGGTGGATATCCCTGCTGAGCCAGCTGTTGCCCAGGTGGATATCCTTGTGGAGTGAGATATCCTTGCTGATGTGGCTGTTGTTGTTGTTGCTGTTGTTGTTGTTGTGGTGGTGGTGGTGAAAGTGCTTGCTGTTGCAGCTGTTGAGGTTGTTGTGCTTGCTGCTGTGGCAGCTGTTGAAGTTGTGATGCACTCCCTTGCTGAGGCAGCTGTTGAGGTTGCTGCTGAGGCAGCTGTTGAGGTTGCTGCTGAGGCAGCTGTTGAGGTTGCTGCTGAGGCAGCTGTTGAGGTTGCTGCTGAGGCAGCTGTTGAGGTTGCTGCTGAGGCAGCTGTTGAGGTTGCTGCTGAGGCAGCTGTTGAGTTTGCTGCTGAGGCAGCTGTTGAGGTTGCTGCTGAGACAGTTCTTGCTTTGCAGCTGCAAAAAGTGTAGAATTGGGCGTCTAAAACATTGCTTGTTCATTTATGGCAATGCGAATTGTGATGATTGACAAGAGTGTGCAAGCGCGACAGCAGACTAACAGCAAAACATAATTATCAAAAGCAGGGTCACTCGCACACAGAATAATTAATAGTACAGAACAGAAGGTCATATGATCTTGTTGAAGTCGAACCTGCCAAGCAGCCGGGAACACAATGCATGTTGAATGGGAGCCGTCGAGAGGAAAAACTCCTTCACGAATAACCTGTACACATGCAGCTAGTCACATGCACTACACGCTATTACTAATTATATAATTGTAATTCTCTATATAAAGAGCTAATCGTTCTATTTTCCCAACTCAGTTATATGTAAAACATTATACATTTGAGATTTGAGACCTATATACACGTGGTCTCAACTACGAGTCCTCTCTCTCTCTCTCTCTCTCTCTCCGCTCTTCCCTCTCAGAGTCTACTCTATGCGGTCGGAGATCTCCCTTTCGGAGAGAGAGATCCTCTCCTCTCTCTATCTCTATCTATCTCTCTCTCTCTTCCTCTCTCTCTCTCTCTCTCTCTCTCTCTCTCTCTCTGCTTCTCTCTCTCTCTCTCTCTCTCTCTCTCCTCTCGCTCCGTGCTTTGATATATCGCTGCCGCGAAAAAAGAACCTAACGTCTACTGTGCGTCTCTAAATAGGCCTACCTGCAAATAGATTAAAAATTGAGTTCTCAAAATATTGAAAAGTAATGTTGAGGACCGAAAAAGCGGGCAAAAAATGGGAGGAGTAATTTACGTAATTCCATGAACAAATCAAATGGTAAGCCTGCAGGTGGGCGTTAGAAAAGTGTGAAAGTCAGATGCAGGAACAGCGAGTAATTAGGCGCAGGCGTATACCAACGGCATTTCGCTAACTGCAGACGAAACTTCAACTAACGATTATTAATTTCTAAATTTCTCTCCTATCACAGTATAGCATACACGAACAGAGACTACAATTATCCACTGAGTCGTCACACTGTGGACTTGACTAGGCTGACACAATTTTAATCATAAATGTCTTCTGTCGTCTAAATGACATTCATTTTACGGGATTAATTGTGGAATTTACCAATGATTTTGTATACATTCATCACCGACTCGCACACGTATATATAGCCATTTCAATTTTTATTTTACCGTTCAATTGAGCCAATCCGTAGCTACAGGTAGAGTATATACTGAGGTTTGTTTGCCATGGCCTGCTTTGTTTTTGTTTTGCACAGCGATTCGCAGGTGTAGGAACTGCACGTGGTGGTAAATACACAGCCCCTCCAAAAGGGGCGGATGTCGGTGAGGGTCTAAAGACCACCCATGGGCCAAGCAATGAATAAATTAGATGCTGGGCCGCCTTTGTATGTAAGAAATGACATTCGATCTCAATCCAATGCACGAGATCATGATATGGATTGCAATGAAGTAAGAGAGTATATATATCTGGTGCATTGTTGGTGGATGGTGCTGCCACATACTCAAATTCGAGCGCTACAAGGCGAAGAAACTGAATTGCTATGTGAATGTAGTGTTAAACGTGCATGAAATTAAATGCACGGCATGTGCAAACGGTGCGATTTGCGCGCATATTATCTCGTAAAGTGCGAAAAGGTACGCGCTTGTTCAGTGTAGTTTGTATAAATGTCCCCGCCGTCATATCGTTATAGATCAGTATATGCCATTCAGATACCGTCAACTGATGTGATAAATTAGAGGCTATATGCCGCAGTAACAATTTGGTAATAAATTACAAGCAACAAAACATTGGTGCAATGACAAAAATATTTAACCACCAGGAAATGTTTAATTGTTTGGAATTCATTCAGTCATGCATAGTTATATCCACGCTTTTCCAAATAGCCCTGGTTCCCCAAATATCCCCAGTCGGTTGACGGAGTATCGCTTTTTTAGACACTATACGTCATTCGTTATGAAGTTTTAGCTCAGTCTGCTCGAAAAGCATGCGTTTAAAAAGCAATTTTAGAATATCGTAGTGGCTCAGCTCCCCAGCTCTGTTACGGAGGTGGCCATAATTTGCACACTCCCTCCACGGGAAGTTCGCCCCTGCAATGATACGCAACTCACTTCCCAACAAACCATGATGGCAACAGATATGGAGCGTAACAAAGATGACATGCATTTACCTTGATCCATATTAGAAGTGTATCACTTTCGCCAAAGTCACGAGTAAAGTAATGTTGCACTGATAATGTTATAGTGATGTTGTCTGATACTTATATATGCCTACAATACGACGTCACGTGCATAATTTACTTACTTTTTTTAGTATCAACATGACGTTATTATTAATTAATATTCTTTTGTTCAGAGGCGTGACTGCTGAATTTCTTTGGGCTATCGTAAATCATAAGCTCTACCACCCTTACTAGGCCACACGTAAACATTACTGCAAGAAGGCAGATTTTTATTCTGAAGATGAGTACAGCGTATATTAAGCTATAATCCAAATTGTAAGCTGGAATAGGTACATCGAAAGAGGCACATGATCAGTGAGCGGAAATTGTCAGTAAAGAGGAATAGTTTCTGAAAGTAGATGGCTGAGGAGCCAAAAGCTATCACGTGACAGGTCCATGAATGCATGTTATAAACTGGGGGGAGGGTGGGGGGGTCTCCTTTTTGAAACTCTGTTGCGTGAAATGAGCAATAGAAAGGTCCATGCACAGCTAACACAAATGCTTGTTTTAAGTCACTCACTAACTGTACCTTCGCGACCTGCGCGTAAGAAGAAATCCCATACACGTCGATCTAACCGGGGAAATGAAAAAATTTAGCGAGAGAATACGGTCCAGGATGAATGTATCCCTAGAGAATGGAGTCCAGTTATAGGTTTTGGGCAATCAGAAAACTCGGTCCAGAGGACAGTATTTTTCTCCTTGGCAGTTGGGTCGGGGACCGTATTTGCTATACGTTCTGCAGATGACACCGGTTCCCGGAACTATAGGCATTGTTTGTGGCTTTATTAATGCACCTATCAATGGTCTCACCCCCCCCCCCCCCCCCCCCCCCCCCCCCCCCCCCCCCCCCCCCCCCCCCCCCAAGTGCGGGCACAAATGGGGCAATAGACCCTTCCCTATAAGAAGAACTCCGGATGTGACATCACTAATCAACGTACTTCACGGAATTGGTTAAGTATACGTTAATGAGTGATGTCACGTCCGGAGTTCTTAAAGGCGACAGGGTCTATTGGATGGGGATTGACTGAGATTTTTGCCCCAGGTGTGGGGGATTTGACATATTACCCTAATCATTCATGAGAATGACATATGACGCTTGCGCGTTCAATGTTCTTTGTTCTTTTAAACTCGTGTTCGGCTAATTCAAGTGGGATCCTGTAAGATATAGTGTATGGAAATTAGAGTAGACTCTATTAAATATCCGCAGCTCACTGCTGTGTCACTGCTGCTGGTAGTGATAGGCGTTTAATGGAATCATCCGTTTTTTTTTGTTTTTTTTTTTTCTTGTATGTAGCTAGTGCGATGTCGGAACAACCGAAACGCGTGTTAGTTTGTATTGATGAGAGCAAGCGACCGGTTACACTTCCTGCTGGTCTGGTGGGATTGAGAAGGAAATCCAACAGAAGTTTGAAAACTAGGGAGTTGATGATGGTATGATAGTTCAAGTGAAGTCTCAGGATTGGGAAGGAGAGTTTGTTGACATTGAAGACATTGACGATGTTCCTTACAAAAGCATACTTAAAGTCATTCATTCAAATGTAAGTTTTTTTAACACATACAATTGACACTAAAATATGTTTCTTTGGTTGCGTTGTAAACCATTTCAATTTACAGGTATGTTCAAAGGATAATGGTATCCCCCTCAGAATTAAGAGTACTAAACCTGCCACATTTGACATCCTGGGACTGATTCAACGAGACCTGAGACTATTTATACTACCACTGCCAATGCTGTCATTACTGTCATTACTGTAAATACGGCGAAACCACCATTTGCCGTTGGCGATATAGTAGTGCTCAAAGCGACGTATGGCAAGGAAGGACAGGTTTCTAGTTCCCCCACCCCCCCCCCCCCCCCCCCCCCCCCCCCCCCCCCCCATTGTACATGGTACTGTACTCAATGATAGGACTAGAAAGCACACTGTTTGATGGAGCGGTGGCAGAACAGCCACATACAGTGCACGTGGTTTCAGTGAGGCTAGAGTACGTCCATGCTGGCGTTTGAGCAGAAGCGAGCATCTACATCAGTACTCGTCATTATACAAATGCTTGATATTAATTTTGAAGTGTTATGGTGTAAATAAGCATAATTTATTAACCACTAGTTATTTTTTTGACGAATCAGGTTGTGAGTATAGCTGGATCAACTGGCTATCCGACAAAATCAAGAGTTTTAAAACTATTGTGGTTTTTATGGTCAATAATCTCTACTGTTGTGATCCTTATTTAAGGATGGTGTCAATCCTTAAATAAGGGTGTGCCACTTCCCTGTTTTACCACATGGAAATCGATGATATTGACATCATTTAAAGTTTGTTATGGAGGCTAATCAGTATACAATCGACCAATAGCATTTATTTTATCTTACTTGCTTGGTTAGCAAAAATATGCAATGTAAAAGATGATGAAATCCTTAAATAAGGATTTTTTCCCCATTAATGTTGTAGCAGAAATCTTTGGGGAAATGATCAAGAGAACAGTGATGCCTTTTTATGTTAGACATTTTAATCCCTTTGGATCCAGTTACCACGTAGCTACGTCCGTCAATTGAAAAATGACGGCCTGCATGGTACCTATTGCCACTATGTTAGTGCGCATGCGCTGGCCATTACCTGAAAAACACGTAATCGTGTACTTAGCTTGTAAACCTTTCCGTAAGCTAACTCATATTCGGTCTGCCTCGTTAAGGTTTTGTTTATGAATAAAATTAAAGACATCGCACACGTGACGAATTCATACACGCTACGCGTATACGTATACGATGTCAAAGTCTTGTAGGATTTGTGACAGTGTTTTGTCTCGTACACATTATGTCGCACTTTTTTCAAGGAAATCTTGGGCATCAGATCTTGCAAACAGGCTCAGCAAGGTTGCTGATGTCCCAGTGGCTTCTGAGGATGGTTTGTCCAGGTTCATTTGCATACCTTGCAAAAACAAACTTAGAGTATTTTAGAACAACAGCCAAGGCTCAGCTTCAATCACGTACTCCACTTAAAATCATCCATTCACGTTCTCGCTAAATGCATATGAAATTTCCCATTCGTACGATTGCGTAATGCTCTCTAATTCCTACACATACTCAAACAGAGCGCGTATACTTACTTGAAGTGGGTGAGAAGTCTGTCATTCTATTTTACTCGCTAGCGCAATACTCAGATATGTTCACTTCATACCACTGTACAATAAAACAATGCAATACTAGTACTGGTACATAAATTGTATAAACACAACCCGTGGCATATACTAATGAAGTTAGTTACTTGAAGACGACGATAAAAGCATTGAGCTAGACACGCTTTATATTTTGCATCCCCAATTGATGCACATTACATATTTTGTATTATATTACTATCTATTTACTCAATACCTTTCAAATTATAAATTGCTTCCGATCTCGTCCCCACATTGCATGTATGTATAAATAGTAAAAACAACAGTGACGTCATATCTCCAATTATGACATATACAATTGAAAATCATACCCGGATATTGGTGTAAAACGGTATTCGAATAATGGGCGAATTGTCAATGCTGACGACGAATACATGTCCAGAAATTGTGGACATCAGTGCATAACTCGGCTTAGAATTGGGATTTAAAATTTCTGATTTCACCGTTAAACTCACCAGACACTTTAGAGATTTATCTCGTTATAAAACAGCTAATTAATTTTAATATGGGACAGTTCGCTTCGCTATATATATAAAACGTTATAAAATTTGGGACAGTTTCCGCGAAAATTGCCCCACGGATATATTATAAAATGTTATAAAAATGCATCGCGGGTGAATCGCTATAACTTCCCAACGGTTAACGCTATCGACTTCCTATTTTCAACACTTCATACTACACCATTTCACTACGGGAAAACTTATTTTGGGGCCTTGCACTAGTTCCTTGCTGATGCTACAAAGTCCGATACCCCATGGGGTTCAAAACCGCCACATCTTCAGCTAGGAGAGTTTAAATCGCTTCAAATTCAGTATGCACGTACAGGGGTCCTGTTGCTATTGATGTGTTCAGTTCGTTAATTTTTACTCCATCCGTCACGGAGATACAGCTGTGCAAAGTTAATGCACATTTCCCGCTCGATTGCACCATTTTTGCATGCAACCCGTGTTCCATTCTCCCAATCCACAATAAATTTTGATAACTTCTTTGTTCCGCCCATTTCTCCCTTAAACTAAGCTAGCCGTTCCCAACTGTTTTTGTCTCACTCAGGCAGTGATTTTATGCGGGAAAGTTAAAAGAAGACGCTGCTCAGTTCCAGACGATCGTACCAAATTAACGGACCCAAGTGAATGGTTGCAGTATAACCTTGCGCCTCCCACGTCGCCGGCAGTATTCAAAACGGCAGGCGTAAGGCTATTTGCTACGCACTCACATCATCCTCTAGTCGTGTAATAAAGCTTTCCTATTTGCCATCATCTTGCTAAAATCATCGTCTTATATCTGCCACGCCCACTCGGCTACGATTGCAATGATTTCGGTCTCACACAACTTTCAGCTCACACATAGTTAGTACATGAACTCATGCTGGCTCCCACTTGTGCACACACTTGCATTGTTGCGTACATGGCCCTGTACACTATCGTATGGCATATTTTCTTATACACAACCACACACACACACACACACACACACACACACACACACACACACACACACACACACACACACACACACACACACATGTACAGCGTACTTGCACACACCAGTTATACATGTGGCAAACAATACACCTGTCTGATGATGGTACAAACACTCTCACTCACAAACATTGTCATATGTACATGTACATGTATTCTATTCAATTCAGCTGATTGCATTTCAATTTGTGTACCAAGCTTGCATAACACACACATGACATACACACACAGACACACACATGCACACACACACACATGACATACACACACAGACACACAAATGCACACACAGACACACTAACGCACACACACACATGACATACACACACAGCCACACAAATGCACACACAGACACACTAACGCACACACACACATGACATACACACACAGACACACAAATGCACACACAGACACACTAACGCACACACATACACACACACACAGGCACACACAGACACATGACATACACACACAAACACACAAATGCACACACAGACACACTAACGCACACACACACAGACACACACATGACATACACACAGACGCATACAAACACACACACACAGACACACTAATGCACACACACACTCACACAGACACAGACACACTAACGCACGCACACACACACACAAACGCACAGACACACACATGACATACACACAGACGCATACAAACACACACACAGACAAACGCACACACACACACTAACGCACACAGACACACACATGACATACACAGACGCATACAAACACACGCACACAGATACACAGACACACACATGGACACACAAAACACATATGACAAACACACACACACGCACACACACACATGGAAATACACACTAGCACACACAGACACACATGCACACACACATGCATGAAATACACACTAGCACACACATGCACACACAGGCACACACAGACACACATGCATGAAATACACACTAGCACACACATGCACACACAGGCACACACAGACACACATGCATACACACAGACGCATTCAAACACACACACAGACACACTAACGCACACACACACAAACGCACACACACACATGACATACACACAGACGCATACAAACACACACACACAGATACACAGACACACACATGGACACACAAAACACGACACACATATGACAAACACACACACGCACACACGCACACACACACACGTACACACACACACATGGAAATACACACTAGCACACACAGACACACATGCACACACACACACCAGCACACACATGCACACACAGGCACACACAGACACACATGACATACACACACAGACACACAAATGCACACACAGACACACTAACGCACACACACACACAAACGCACACAGACACACACATGACATACACACAGACGCATACAAACACACACACACAGATACAGACACACACATGGACACACAAAATTAAACACACAACACACATATGACAAACACACACACACACACACGTACACACACACACATGGAAATACACACTAGCACACACACACATGCACACACACATGCACACACACATGCATGAAATACACACTAGCACACACAGGCACACACAGACACACTAACACACACAGACACACAAATGCAAAAAAACAGACACACAAATGCACACACAGACACACTAACGCACACACACACACAGACACACTAACGCACACACACACAGACACACTAACGCACACACACAGACACACACA
Organism: Ephydatia muelleri; assembly: GCA_013339895.1. Lineage (NCBI taxonomy): Eukaryota > Metazoa > Porifera > Demospongiae > Spongillida > Spongillidae > Ephydatia > Ephydatia muelleri. Next base: position 2,989,483 of record JABACO010000017.1, read on the forward strand.
CAGACACACTAACGCACACACACACACACAGGCACACACACACATGACATGCACACACAGACACACAAATGCACACACAGACACACTAACACACACACACAAACGCACACACAGACACGCACATGACATACACATAGACGCATACAAACACACACAGACACACTAACGCGCACACACACTCACACAGACACACACAGACACATGACATACACACACACAGACACACTAACGCACACAGACACACACATGACATACACACTGACGCATACAAGCACACACACACACAGATACACAGATACACACATGGACACACAAAACACACGACACGCATATGACAAACACATACACGCACACACACACACGTACACACACACACACACACATGGAAATACACACTAGCACACACAGACACACATGCACACACACATGCATGAAATACACACTAGCACACACATGCACACACAGACACACATGCATACACACAGACGCATACAAATACACACACCCAGACACACTAACGCACAAATGCACATACAGACACACATGACATACACATACAAAAACACACAGACACACTAACACACACAGACACACACATGACATACACACAGACGCATACAAACATACACACACACAGATACACAGACACACACATGGACACACAAAACACGACACACATATGACAAACACACACACGCACACACACACACACACGTACACACACACACATGGAAATACACACTAGCACACACAGACACACATGCAGACACACATGAATGAAATAACATGCACACACAGGCACACACAGACACACATGCATACACACAGATGCATACAAACACACAGACACACTAACGCACACACAACACAAACGCATACACAGACACACACATGGCATACACACAGACACATACAAAAAAAACACACACACACACTAACGCACACACAGACACACACATGACATACACACAGACGCATACAAACACACAGATACACAGACACACATGGACACACAAAACACATGACACAGACATATGACAAACACACACACACATGCACACACACACATGCACACACACATGAAAATACACACTAGCACACACAGACACACATGCATACACAGGCACACACGAAATACACAGACACACAGGTACATACACACACGACAGACACATACACACAAACACACAGACACGCAGACTTGCACACAAACTCGCACACACAAAATACATATAGACACACATGCACAGACACAACAGACACACACTCACAGATACACACACAATACACACAGACACATACAGATACACACATGCACACAGACACACACACAGATATACAGACGCACACACAGACTCGCACATGTGCACAGACACGTGTTACACAAAGCACACACTGTTGTTCATGTGGAAAAAAACAGTAGTGCTCTCTGATAATGATGGTACACACATTTTCTCTCACTGAATGCCTTCTCTGCACATGCATTTTTGATCTATCCATTGAACAGCTCATGAGACCATGAGACATGTCTACACATGTAGGTACATGTAGCAACGTGTACACTGTAGTGTCATAGGAGTGGTCCTTTATGCATACATTGTGTCCTTATAGGACTGTCCCCTGACAAGGGACAAGTCATACATGTAAAGATATGCCATGCAATGGTTAGCAAACAAGCTCAAAAGGCTTCTGAGTGCTCGTGGAATGATGAATATTGCTATCCATTGTGTCTGTGTAAACTTACCACGGGCCCTGACCTACCGCAATCAGCAATGATAGGGTAATTCATCGCCAGGCAGAACCATCGCCCTTCAAAAAAAAAACTGCGTGGTACATCCTTCTTCAACAAGAAGAGGCAGCACCGTGTTGTGTGTCGCACTGTACTAATTTGTATGCAGTAAATGAAATGACTACTCGTAGAAGGTTATAGCAAGGCACTACATACTTTGTACTTATGGTGAGGAACAGCAATCTGAGTTCATGTACACTCGTTTAATTCGCTGCATTCAATTAGTGCGACATGGGACACACAACATTGTGCTGATGAAAACAGTAGGCCTGTGAGACCTGCGATGAAATATTGTACCTCCCTTATCGTTGCAGATCGTGGTAGGTCAGGTAAGTTTACACAGACATATCGATTGCAAGCTAGTAACGATATTCATTATACTGTACTCCGAAAAGGCTTTTTTACAGCACTTGTACAGAGTGCTAGATGAGAGAAGAGTATACGTCTGCTTGCAACAATACAGAGGAAACACACAGATATTGGTGTGTGTGTGTGTGTGTGTGTGGTGTGTGTGTGTGTGTGTGTGTGTGTGTGTGTGTGTGTGTGTGGTGTGTGTGTGTGTGTGTGTGTGTGTGTGTGTGTTGCTCAGGATGTACAGATGCATTTGCACAACATATACACATGCATCAGGGTGTGTGAACCAACATGAGGGCATGTTCATGTACTCTGTGTGAGCTAAATATTGTATGGGCAAAGAGAGACTCAAGTCTCTGCAACTGGTACACAAGCCACCTAGCTGAGTAGTGGAGGCATAAAGAATGATAAGAAGTTGTTCAAGGATCAAGGATTTTGCCAAACAGGAAAGCTTTATTACACAATTGTACTTAACTACAAAAAGATGGATGTGAGTGTGTAAGAACTTAAAGTCTTATGCACGTTGCTGCAGGGACCCTCCACACACACACACCACAATTTTTGGCCAACTGTGTAAATCTCATCAAGGAATGATAGCCGACAACAACTTTTTCGATGACAACATCGTATGCATCATGAAAATTCGTGCATCTCTACATGTAGACTTGTATATTTAATTATTCATTTTGCTCAAAAGAAATCAGCCACCCCCCCCCCCCCCTTCCCCCACACACTTTATAATATTGTACCATGGGCCCAGTGCTGTGGTGAATACAGTGATATACTTTGCCACATGCATACAGTGGTACGGCACACCAATCCTTTGGGGGCTGAGGACCAATTCTTTGGGAGTATATGACATAGAGCTCACACTTTAGAGACGGTACATACACATAGGTACATGTAGCTACATGTGTGTCTGTATATGTGTGTGTCTGTGTGTATGTCGTGTGTGTATCTGTGTGTCCATGTGTGTGCATGTGTGTCTCTGTGTGTGTCTGCATGTGTGTATCGATGTGTATTTCGTGTGTGTGTCTATATGAATTTTTTTGTATGAGTCTGTGTGCATGTATGTCTGCGTGTCTGTGTATTTCATGTGTGTGTCTGTAGGTGTGTTTGTGTATTTCGTGCGTGTGTCTTTGTGTGCTTGTGTGTCTGTGTGTCTGTTGTGTGTGTATGGCATGTGTGCATCTTGTGTGTGCGTGTTGTGTGTCTGTGCATGTGTGTGTGTCTGCATGTGTGTGTCTGTGCATGTGTGTGTCTATGCTTGTGTGTCCATGTGTGCCCGCGTCTGTGTGTCTGTCTGTCGTGTGTCTGTGAATTTCGTGTGTGTGAGTCTGTGTCCATGTGTGTCTGTGCATGTCTGTGTGTATGTCGTGTGTGTGTCTGTGTATTTCATGTGCATGTCTGTGTGTATCTCTGTGCATGTCTGTGTATGTCTGTGTCTGTGTATGTGTCTGTCGTGTGGGAGTTTGTTGTGTGGGTCTATGCGTGCCTGTGTGTGTGTGTGTCTGTGTGTGCATCTGTGTGTGTGTGTCTGTGCATGCCTGCATGTGTCTGTGTGTATGTGTCTGTGTGTGTGTCTGTGTGTGTCTGTGTGTGTGCCTCTGTGTATGTGTCTGTGTGTGTGTGTCTGTGTGTGTGTCTATGTGTGTGTCTGTGTGTGTGTCTGTGTGTATGTTGTGTGTGTGTCTATGTGTGTGTGTCTGTGTGTGTGTGTGTATGTCTGTGTGTTGTGTGTGTGTCCATGTGTACCTGTGTGTCCGTGTCCGTATGTGTGTGTGTTTGTGGGTGTATGTCATGTGTGTGTCTGTGTATCTATGTGTTGTGTGTGAGCGTTTTTGCATGTGTATTGCCACATTTATACAGTGGTGTGTGTGTGCAAGTTTGGTGTGTGTGTGCAAGTGTGCAATGTTTGTGTACATTTAGAGTACCAGATGGGGACACAATGTAGTCAATCCTTGGAGACACGATACATGTACAGAAAGCTTGGTACACAAATTTACATAGAATCAGTGGTCTGTACAGGCATGCACAAGTACAGTTGAATTGACATGTGCATGTGACAATGTTTGTGAGTGAGAGTGTTTGTACCATCATCAGACAGGTGTATTGTTTGCCACATGTATAACTGGTGTGTGCAAGTACGCTGTACAATATGGTGTGTGGTGTGTGTGTGTGTGTGTGTGTGTGTGTGTGTGTGTGTGTGTGTGTGTGTGTGTGTGTGTGTGTGTGTGTGTGTGTGTGTGTGTGTGTGTGTGTGTGTGTGTGTGTGTGTGTGTGTGTGTGTGTGTGGTGTGTGTGTGTGTGTGTGTGTGTGTGTGTGTGGTGTGTGTGTGTGTGTGTGTGTGTGT
>JABACO010000017.1:2994979-3042479 GCA_013339895.1 Ephydatia muelleri
AACACAAGACACACACATGCCCTTTACACAACAGAAGCATACAAAACACACACACAGACACACTAATGCACACACACACTCAACAGACACAGACACACTAACGCACGCACACACACACACAAACGCACAGACACACACATGACATACACACAGACGCATACCAAACACACACACAGACAAACGCACACACACACACTAACGCACACAGACACACACATGACATACACAGACGCATACAAACACACGCACACAGATACACAGACACACACATGGACACACAAAACACATATGACAAACACACACACACGCACACACACACATGGAAATACACACTAGCACACACAGACACACATGCACACACACATGCATGAAATACACACTAGCACACACATGCACACACAGGCACACACAGACACACATGCATGAAATACACACTAGCACACACATGCACACACAGGCACACACAGACACACATGCATACACACAGACGCATTCAAACACACACACAGACACACTAACGCACACACACACAAACGCACACACACACATGACATACACACAGACGCATACAAACACACACACACAGATACACAGACACACACATGGACACACAAAACACGACACACATATGACAAACACACACACGCACACACGCACACACACACACGTACACACACACACATGGAAATACACACTAGCACACACAGACACACATGCACACACACACACCAGCACACACATGCACACACAGGCACACACAGACACACATGACATACACACACAGACACACAAATGCACACACAGACACACTAACGCACACACACACACAAACGCACACAGACACACACATGACATACACACAGACGCATACAAACACACACACACAGATACAGACACACACATGGACACACAAAATTAAACACACAACACACATATGACAAACACACACACACACACACACGTACACACACACACATGGAAATACACACTAGCACACACACACATGCACACACACATGCACACACACATGCATGAAATACACACTAGCACACACAGGCACACACAGACACACTAACACACACAGACACACAAATGCAAAAAACAGACACACAAATGCACACACAGACACACTAACGCACACACACACACAGACACACTAACGCACACACACACAGACACACTAACGCACACACACAGACACACACACAGACACACTAACGCACACACACACACACAGGCACACACACACATGACATGCACACACAGACACACAAATGCACACACAGACACACTAACACACACACACACAACGCACACACAGACACGCACATGACATACACATAGACGCATACAAACACACACAGACACACTAACGCGCACACACACTCACACAGACACACACAGACACATGACATACACACACACAGACACACTAACGCACACAGACACACACATGACATACACACTGACGCATACAAGCACACACACACACAGATACACAGATACACACATGGACACACAAAACACACGACACGCATATGACAAACACATACACGCACACACACACACGTACACACACACACACACACATGGAAATACACACTAGCACACACAGACACACATGCACACACACATGCATGAAATACACACTAGCACACACATGCACACACAGACACACATGCATACACACAGACGCATACAAATACACACACCCAGACACACTAACGCACAAATGCACATACAGACACACATGACATACACATACAAAAACACACAGACACACTAACACACACAGACACACACATGACATACACACAGACGCATACAAACATACACACACACAGATACACAGACACACACATGGACACACAAAACACGACACACATATGACAAACACACACACGCACACACACACACACACGTACACACACACACATGGAAATACACACTAGCACACACAGACACACATGCAGACACACATGAATGAAATAACATGCACACACAGGCACACACAGACACACATGCATACACACAGATGCATACAAACACACAGACACACTAACGCACACACAACACAAACGCATACACAGACACACACATGGCATACACACAGACACATACAAAAAAAACACACACACACACTAACGCACACACAGACACACACATGACATACACACAGACGCATACAAACACACAGATACACAGACACACATGGACACACAAAACACATGACACAGACATATGACAAACACACACACACATGCACACACACACATGCACACACACATGAAAATACACACTAGCACACACAGACACACATGCATACACAGGCACACACGAAATACACAGACACACAGGTACATACACACACGACAGACACATACACACAAACACACAGACACGCAGACTTGCACACAAACTCGCACACACAAAATACATATAGACACACATGCACAGACACAACAGACACACACTCACAGATACACACACAATACACACAGACACATACAGATACACACATGCACACAGACACACACACAGATATACAGACGCACACACAGACTCGCACATGTGCACAGACACGTGTTACACAAAGCACACACTGTTGTTCATGTGGAAAAAAACAGTAGTGCTCTCTGATAATGATGGTACACACATTTTCTCTCACTGAATGCCTTCTCTGCACATGCATTTTTGATCTATCCATTGAACAGCTCATGAGACCATGAGACATGTCTACACATGTAGGTACATGTAGCAACGTGTACACTGTAGTGTCATAGGAGTGGTCCTTTATGCATACATTGTGTCCTTATAGGACTGTCCCCTGACAAGGGACAAGTCATACATGTAAAGATATGCCATGCAATGGTTAGCAAACAAGCTCAAAAGGCTTCTGAGTGCTCGTGGAATGATGAATATTGCTATCCATTGTGTCTGTGTAAACTTACCACGGGCCCTGACCTACCGCAATCAGCAATGATAGGGTAATTCATCGCCAGGCAGAACCATCGCCCTTCAAAAAAAAAACTGCGTGGTACATCCTTCTTCAACAAGAAGAGGCAGCACCGTGTTGTGTGTCGCACTGTACTAATTTGTATGCAGTAAATGAAATGACTACTCGTAGAAGGTTATAGCAAGGCACTACATACTTTGTACTTATGGTGAGGAACAGCAATCTGAGTTCATGTACACTCGTTTAATTCGCTGCATTCAATTAGTGCGACATGGGACACACAACATTGTGCTGATGAAAACAGTAGGCCTGTGAGACCTGCGATGAAATTATTGTACCTCCCTTATCGTTGCAGATCGTGGTAGGTCAGGTAAGTTTACACAGACATATCGATTGCAAGCTAGTAACGATATTCATTATACTGTACTCCGAAAAGGCTTTTTTACAGCACTTGTACAGAGTGCTAGATGAGAGAAGAGTATACGTCTGCTTGCAACAATACAGAGGAAACACACAGATATTGGTGTGTGTGTGTGTGTGTGTGTGTGTGTGTGTGTGTGTGTGTGTGTGTGTGTGTGTGTGTGTGTGGGTGTGTGTGTGTGTGTGTGTGTGTGTGTGTGTGTGTGCTCAGGATGTACAGATGCATTTGCACAACATATACACATGCATCAGGGTGTGTGAACCAACATGAGGGCATGTTCATGTACTCTGTGTGAGCTAAATATTGTATGGGCAAAGAGAGACTCAAGTCTCTGCAACTGGTACACAAGCCACCTAGCTGAGTAGTGGAGGCATAAAGAATGATAAGAAGTTGTTCAAGGATCAAGGATTTTGCCAAACAGGAAAGCTTTATTACACAATTGTACTTAACTACAAAAAGATGGATGTGAGTGTGTAAGAACTTAAAGTCTTATGCACGTTGCTGCAGGGACCCTCCACACACACACACCACAATTTTTGGCCAACTGTGTAAATCTCATCAAGGAATGATAGCCGACAACAACTTTTTCGATGACAACATCGTATGCATCATGAAAATTCGTGCATCTCTACATGTAGACTTGTATATTTAATTATTCATTTTGCTCAAAAGAAATCAGCCACCCCCCCCCCCCCCTTCCCCCACACACTTTATAATATTGTACCATGGGCCCAGTGCTGTGGTGAATACAGTGATATACTTTGCCACATGCATACAGTGGTACGGCACACCAATCCTTTGGGGGCTGAGGACCAATTCTTTGGGAGTATATGACATAGAGCTCACACTTTAGAGACGGTACATACACATAGGTACATGTAGCTACATGTGTGTCTGTATATGTGTGTGTCTGTGTGTATGTCGTGTGTGTATCTGTGTGTCCATGTGTGTGCATGTGTGTCTCTGTGTGTGTCTGCATGTGTGTATCGATGTGTATTTCGTGTGTGTGTCTATATGAATTTTTTTGTATGAGTCTGTGTGCATGTATGTCTGCGTGTCTGTGTATTTCATGTGTGTGTCTGTAGGTGTGTTTGTGTATTTCGTGCGTGTGTCTTTGTGTGCTTGTGTGTCTGTGTGTCTGTTGTGTGTGTATGGCATGTGTGCATCTTGTGTGTGCGTGTTGTGTGTCTGTGCATGTGTGTGTGTCTGCATGTGTGTGTCTGTGCATGTGTGTGTCTATGCTTGTGTGTCCATGTGTGCCCGCGTCTGTGTGTCTGTCTGTCGTGTGTCTGTGAATTTCGTGTGTGTGAGTCTGTGTCCATGTGTGTCTGTGCATGTCTGTGTGTATGTCGTGTGTGTGTCTGTGTATTTCATGTGCATGTCTGTGTGTATCTCTGTGCATGTCTGTGTATGTCTGTGTCTGTGTATGTGTCTGTCGTGTGGGAGTTTGTTGTGTGGGTCTATGCGTGCCTGTGTGTGTGTGTGTCTGTGTGTGCATCTGTGTGTGTGTGTCTGTGCATGCCTGCATGTGTCTGTGTGTATGTGTCTGTGTGTGTGTCTGTGTGTGTCTGTGTGTGTGCCTCTGTGTATGTGTCTGTGTGTGTGTGTCTGTGTGTGTGTCTATGTGTGTGTCTGTGTGTGTGTCTGTGTGTATGTTGTGTGTGTGTCTATGTGTGTGTGTCTGTGTGTGTGTGTGTCTGTCTGTGTGTTGTGTGTGTGTCCATGTGTACCTGTGTGTCCGTGTCCGTATGTGTGTGTGTTTGTGGGTGTATGTCATGTGTGTGTCTGTGTATCTATGTGTTGTGTGTGAGCGTTTTTGCATGTGTATTGCCACATTTATACAGTGGTGTGTGTGTGCAAGTTTGGTGTGTGTGTGCAAGTGTGCAATGTTTGTGTACATTTAGAGTACCAGATGGGGACACAATGTAGTCAATCCTTGGAGACACGATACATGTACAGAAAGCTTGGTACACAAATTTACATAGAATCAGTGGTCTGTACAGGCATGCACAAGTACAGTTGAATTGACATGTGCATGTGACAATGTTTGTGAGTGAGAGTGTTTGTACCATCATCAGACAGGTGTATTGTTTGCCACATGTATAACTGGTGTGTGCAAGTACGCTGTACATATGTGTGTGTGTGTGTGTGTGTGTGTGTGTGTGTGTGTGTGTGTGTGTGTGTGTGTGTGTGTGTGTGTGTGTGTGTGTGTGTGTGTGTGTGTGTGTGTGTGTGTGTGTGTGTGTGTGTGTGTGTGTGTGTGTGTGTGTGTGTGTGTGTGTGTGTGTGTGTGTGTGTGTGGTTGTGTATAAGATAATATGCCATACGATAGTGTACAGGGCCATGTACGCAACAATGCAAGTGTGTGCACAAGTGGGAGCCAGCATGAGTTCATGTACTAACTATGTGTGAGCTGAAAGTTGTGTGAGACCGAAATCATTGCAATCGTAGCCGAGTGGGCGTGGCAGATATAAGACGATGATTTTAGCAAGATGATGGCAAATAGGAAAGCTTTATTACACGACTAGAGGATGATGTGAGTGCGTAGCAAATAGCCTTACGCCTGCCGTTTTGAATACTGCCGGCGACGTGGGAGGCGCAAGGTTATACTGCAACCATTCACTTGGGTCCGTTAATTTGGTACGATCGTCTGGAACTGAGCAGCGTCTTCTTTTAACTTTCCCGCATAAAATCACTGCCTGAGTGAGACAAAAACAGTTGGGAACGGCTAGCTTAGTTTAAGGGAGAAATGGGCGGAACAAAGAAGTTATCAAAATTTATTGTGGATTGGGAGAATGGAACACGGGTTGCATGCAAAAATGGTGCAATCGAGCGGGAAATGTGCATTAACTTTGCACAGCTGTATCTCCGTGACGGATGGAGTAAAAATTAACGAACTGAACACATCAATAGCAACAGGACCCCTGTACGTGCATACTGAATTTGAAGCGATTTAAACTCTCCTAGCTGAAGATGTGGCGGTTTTGAACCCCATGGGGTATCGGACTTTGTAGCATCAGCAAGGAACTAGTGCAAGGCCCCAAAATAAGTTTTCCCGTAGTGAAATGGTGTAGTATGAAGTGTTGAAAATAGGAAGTCGATAGCGTTAACCGTTGGGAAGTTATAGCGATTCACCCGCGATGCATTTTTATAACATTTTATAATATATCCGTGGGGCAATTTTCGCGGAAACTGTCCCATTTACTTGCGTTTGAATCACTATAACTTCCGAACAATAAAAGGTATCAACTTCTTATTTTCAACACTTAATACTACATCATTTCTCTATGGTAAAATCCATTTTGGGGTCTTGCACTTGCTCCGTGCCAGTTTTGCATCGTTCGATACCCCTCCGGGTTCAAACCCACCATAACTTTCGTTAGGAGTAATCAAATCGCTTCAAATTCGGTTTGTAGTTAGAGAGGTCCTATATCTATTGATTTGTTCTGTTCGTTAATTTTTACTCTATCCGTCACGGAGATACAGCTGTGCAAAGTTAATGCACATTTCCCGCTCGATTGCACCATTTTTGTATGCAACCCGTGTTCCATTCTCCCAATCCATAATAAATTTTGATAACTTCTTTGTTCCGCCCATTTCTCCCTTAAACTAAGCTAGCCGTTCGCAACTGTTTTTGTCTCATTCAGGCAGTGAGTTTATATGCGGGAAAATTAAAAGAAGAAGAAGACTGCTCAGTTTTCCAGACGATCGTACCAAATTAACGGATCCAAGTGAATGGTTGCAGTATAACCTTGCGCCTCTCACGTCGCCGGCAGTATTCAAAACGGCACGCGTAAGGCTATTTGCTACGCACTCGCATCATCCTCTAGTCGTGTCTATTTGCCATCATCTTGCTAAAATCATCGTCTTATATCTGCCACGCCCACTCGGCTACGATTGCAATGATTTCGGCACTTTCAGCTCACACATAGTACATGAACTCATGCTGGCTCACACTTGTGCACACACTTGCAATATTGTTGCGTACATGGCCCTGTACGCTATCGTATGGCGTATTTTCTTATACACAACCACACACACACACACACACACACACACACACACACACACACACACACACACACACACACACACACACACACACACACACACACACACACACACACACACACACACACACACACACTCATGTACAGCGTACTTGCACACACCAGTTATGCATGTGGCAAACAATACACCTGTCTGACTGATGGTACAAACACTCTCACTCACAAACATTGTCACATGCACATGTATTCAATTCAATTCAACTGATTGAATTTCAATTAGTGTACCAAGCTTGCATAACACACACATGCACACACACAGGCACACACACACAACATACACACACAGACACACAAATGCACACACACAAACGCACACACAGACACACACATGACAGACACACAGACGCATACAAACACACACACACAGATGCACAGACACACACACATGGACACACAAAACACACGACACACACATATGACAAACACATACACACAGATGCACAGACACACACACATGGACACACAAAACACACGACACACACATATGACAAACACATACACACGCACACACACACACATGGAAATACACACTAGCACACACAGGCACACACACAGTTACACACTAGCACACACAGGCACACACATAGACACGCACAGACACACATGCATACACAGGCACACACGAAATACACAGACACACACACGAGACAGTCATACAAAACACACAGACATACATGCACAGACACACACATGCACAGACACACACAGGAACATACACACGTACGGACACACACGACAGACATACACACATACATACACACACACACGGACACACAAGCACACACAGACACACACGCACGAAATATATAGACACTCATGAAATACACAGACACACGCACGCACACACAGATACATACACGACAGCACACATGCACAGACACAGGCACACACAGATACACACACGACATACACAGATACGCTATCGTATGGCGTATTTTCTTATACACAACCACACACACACACACACACACACATACACACACACACTCATGTACAGCGTACTTGCACACACCAGTTATACATGTGGCAAGCAATACACCTGGTACAAACACTCTCACTCACAAACATTGTCACATGCACATGCATTCTATTGAATTCAACTGCACTTGTGCATGTTTGTACAGACCACTGATTCTATGTAAATTTGTGTACCAAGCTTTCTGTACAAGTATCGTGTCTCCAAGGATTGAATACATTGTGTCCCCATCTGGTACTCTAAATGTACACGTACATTGCACACTTGCATAACACACATACCACTGTATAAATGTGGCAATGCACACACAAAAACGCTCACACAGGCACACACACAACATACAGATACACAGACACACAAACACACATGACATACACACACAAACACACACATACGGACACGGACACACACAGACACAGGCACAGACACACAGGTACACATGAAATACACATAGACACACACACATAGACACACAGACACAGACAGACACACACACACACAGACACGTACAGACACACACACACAGACACACAGACACATACAAACAGACACATACACACAGACACATACACACAGACACATTCACACAGACACACACAGACACCGACACACACACAGACACACACACAGGCATGCACAGACCCACACAAGCACACACACTCACACGACAGACACATACACAGACACAAACACACATAGACATGCACAGACACACACATGAAACACACACACACACGACATACACACAGACATGCACAGACACACACATGGACACAGATGAAATTCACAGACACATACATGCACAGACACACGACAGACAGACACACCCGACAGACAGACACACAGACGCAGACACACAGACGCAGACACACATGGACACACAAGCACAGACACACACATGCACAGACACACATGCACAGACGCACACACATGCACACACACGCACACACAAGATACACACATGCCATACACACAACAGACACAGACACACACAAGCACACAACAGACACAGACACACACAAGCACATAAAGACACATGTACGAAATACAAAGACACACCTAAAGACACACACATGAAATACACAGACACGCACACACAGACACACACACAGGCACGCACGGACCCACACAAGCACACACACTCACACGACAGACACATACACAGACACAGACACACATAGACATGCACAGACACACACATGAAATACACACACACACACACACACACACGACATACACACAGACACGCACAGACACACACATGGACACAGACTCACACACATGAAATTCACAGACACATACATGCACAGACACACGACAGACAGACACACCCGACAGACAGACACACAGACGCAGACACAATGGACACACAAGCACAGACACACACATGCACAGACACACACATGCACAGACACACACATGCACAGACACACACATGCACAGACACACACATGCACAGACACACACATGCACAGACACACACATGCACAGACACACACATGCAGACACACACATGCACAGACACACACATGCACACACACACACGCACACGCACACAACAGACACAGACACACACAAGCACACAAAGACACATGCACGAAATACACAGACACACCTAAAGACACACACATGAAATACACAGACACGCACACACAGACACACCTAAAGATACACACATGAAATACAGACACGCACACACAGACATACATGCACACAGACTCATACAAAAAAATACATATAGACACACACAAGATACACATACACACACACATGCAGACACACACAGAGACACACGCACACATACAGACACACACACGACATACACACAGACACACACACACACACAGACACACACACGTAGCTACATGTACCTATACGTATATGTACCGTCTCTAAAGTGAGAGCTCTATGTCATGTACACTCCCAAAGAATTGGTCCTCAGTGTACATGCATTGTACCCCCATACTGAGGATTGGTGTCCCGTACCACTGTATGCATGTGGCAAAGAATGTCACTGTATTCACCACAGCACTAAGCCCATGGCACAATATTAAAAAGTGTGTGTGTGGGGGGGCTGATTTCTTTTGAATAATTAAATATACAAGTCTACATGAAGAGATGCACGAATTTATTTTTAATCGTGATGCAAACGATGTTGTCATCGAAAAAGTTGTTGGCTATCATTCCTTGATGAGATTTATACAGTTGGCCAAAAAATTGTGGTGTGTGTGTGGAGGGTCCTGCAACGTGTATAAGACTTTAAGTTCTTACACACTCACATCCATCTTTTTGTAGTTAAGTACAATTGTGTAATAAAGCTTTCCTGTTTGGCAAAATCCTTGATCTTTGAACAACGTCTTATCATTCTTTATGCCTCCACTACTCAGCTATGTGGCTTGTGTACCAGTTGCAGAGACTTGAGTCTCTCTTTGCCCATACAATATTTAGCGCACACAGAGTACATGAACATACCCTCATGTTGGTTCACACACCCTGATGCATGTGTAT
Organism: Ephydatia muelleri; assembly: GCA_013339895.1. NCBI lineage: Eukaryota > Metazoa > Porifera > Demospongiae > Spongillida > Spongillidae > Ephydatia > Ephydatia muelleri. The sequence goes on from JABACO010000017.1 coordinate 3,005,911, forward strand.
ATGTTGTGCAAATGCGTCTGTACATCCTGAGCACAACACACACACACACACACACACACACACACACACACACACACACACACACACAAAACTCTAACAATTACGGCACACCCATATGCATTCGAGTGTAAGACTTCCTCTGAACCTGTTCTCTGCACATGCATCAAGAAGGTCTATTTGATTGAGCAGCTTAAGAGAGAGGCCACTGATTCATTCTCAATTTCTGTACCAATCTCTGTGTGCTTCCTCTGTATTGTTGCAAGTAGACCTATACTCTTCTCTTAGTACACTCATCTAGCACTCTGTACAAGTGCTCGTCTGACCTGTAAAAGCCTTTTCTGGAGTAATCGTTACTAGTTGCAATCGATATGTCTGTGTAAACTTACCACTGGCCCTGACCTATCACAATCTGCAACGATAAGGGAGGTACAATAATTTCATCGCAGGTCTCACAGGCCTACTGTTTCCATCAGCACAATATTGTGTGTCCCATGTCGCAGTAATTGAAAGCAGGGAATTAAACGAGTGTACATGAACTCAGATTGCTGTTCCTCACCATAAGTACAAAGTACGTACTGTGCGTTGCTATAACCTTCTACGAGTAGTCATTAATTTACTACATACAAATTAGTACAGTGCGACACGTAACACTGTGCAGGCCCGTAGCCAGGGGGGGTTCGGGGGGTTCGAACGAACCCCCCCTCAGGGGGAAAAGGTCCAATTATGTGGAAGTACGGTAAAGGTCCCGGCCACTCTATAAGGCGATTAGGCGATTCCTGGGCGGCTAGGCCAATCCAGTCCTGGTCTTTCCCGCATTTAATAATATGGTCTTGATTCTAGTTATGATAAAATGAAAATTAATTATTAATTTACACTGTAATTTTAATTCATACTCAGTACTCGCGCGCGTGCGCCGATCGAAAATGCCGGGTAGCTCCCAGCAAAAAAAAAGAGAACGTGAACGAGCCACTGCCTTGTGCCAGAAGCTTGATGTGTTCTTACCAATTGCAAAACAAAAGGCAACGGAAAATCTTGAAATCGAACACTAGCTCTGTATGCACTATACATGTACACTTGTGCATGCATTGCAGTGTGTATAAAATACTAGCTAGCCTATATGGGTTTCATGCATGTATTAATATGACTAAGCATTGGATCAGAAGTATTGTCGGTGTCTCATAGAAGTCGACCGAAATGGATTATGAATATAGTTATGCATGAGCGCTTACATGTACATTGGCAATTATATTTACTAAATTACAATGAAGAGTTATAAAGCGGTATGAGTGTACTGGTACATCTGTCTGCAAATTGGTTTGCATTCAGTTGCAAAATCAATGTTTTCAAAAGCTTCCGCGCTTCGCGCGGGAGGGGGCACATCACCCTCCCGCACCCACCCCGTATTGATGATCCACGCCCACTATAGGTCCACATGTATTATTTTCTAACCCCCCCTTTTCTCGACCTGGCTACGGGCCTGCTGTGCTGCCTCTTCTTGATGAAAAAGGATGTACTACGCAGGTAAGTTTTTTTTTTGAAGGGCGCTGTTTCTGCCTGGCGATGAATTACCCTATCATTGCTGATTGCGGTAGGTCAGGGCCAATGGTAGGTTTACACAGACATAATGGATAGCAATATTCATCGTTCCATGAGCACTCTAAAGAAAAACAGAAGCCTCTTGAGCTTGTTTGCTAACCATGATGACTTGTCCCTATTTGTGTCAGGGGACAGTCCTATAAGGACACAATGTATGCATAAAGGACCAGTCCTATGACACTACAGTGTACACGTTGCTACATGTACCTACATGTATGTGCAGTGTAGACATGTCTCGTGGTCTCATGAGCTGTTCAATGGATAGATCAAAAATGCATGTGCAGAGAAGGCATTCAGTGAGAGAAAATGTGTGTATCATCATTATTAGAGAGCACTACTGTTTTTTTTTCACATGAAAAACAGTGTGTGCTTCGTGTGTCACGTGTCTGTGCACATGTGCGAGTCTGTGTCTGCGTCTGTATATCTGTGTGTGTGTCTGTGTGCATGTGTGTATCTGTATGTGTCTGTGTGTATGTGTGTATCTGTGAGTGTGTCTGTTGTGTCTGTGCATGTGTGTATTGTGTGTGTATCTGTGAGTGTGTCTGTTGTGTCTGTGCATGTGTGTATTGTGTGTGTATCTGTGAGTGTGTCTGTTGTGTCTGTGCATTTGTGTCTATATGTATTGTGTGTGTGTGAGTCTGTGTGCAAGTGTGTGTGTGTATGTCATGTGTCTGTGGGTATGTCTGTATTTCGTGTGTGTATGTCTGTGTGTGCTTGTCTGTGTCCATGTGTGTCTGTGCGTCTGTGTGTGTGTGTCTGTCGTGTGTGTATCTGTGTATGTCGTGTGTGTGTATCTGTGTATGTTGTGTGTGTATCTGTGTGTGCCTGTGTCTGTGCATGTGTGCTGTCGTGTGTGTATCTATGTGTGCGTGCGTGTGCATGTGTATTTCATGAGTGTCTATATATTTCGTGCGTGTGTGTCTGTGTGTGCTTGTGTGTCCGTGTGTGTGTATGTCTGTGTGTATGTCTGTCGTGTGTGTCTGTCGCTATGTATGTTCCTGTGTGTGTCTGTGCATGTGTGTGTCTGTGCATGTATGTCTGTGTGTATTGTATGACTGTCTCGTGTGTGTGTCTGTGTATTTCGTGTGTGCCTGTGTATGCATGTGTGTCTGTGCGTGACTGTGTGTGTGCCTGTGTGTGCTAGTGTGTATTTCCATGTGTGTGTGTGTTTGTCATATGTGTGTGTCGTGTGTTTTGTGTGTCCATGTGTGTGTGTCTGTGCATCTGTGTGTGTGTGTTTGTATGCGTCTGTGTGTCTGTCATGTGTGTATCTGTGTGTGCGTTTGTGTGTGTGCATTTGTGTGTCTGTGTGTGTATGTCGTGTGTGTGTGCCTGTGTGTGTGCATGTGTGTGTTATGCAAGCTTGGTAGAAATGCAATCAGTTGAATTGAATAGAATACATGTGAATGTGACAATGTTTGTGAGTGAGTGTTTGTACCATCATCAGACAGGTGTATTGTTTGCCACATGTATAACTGGTGTGTGCAAGTACGCTGTACATGAGTGTGTGTGTGTGTGTGTGTGTGTGTGTGTGTGTGTGTGTGTGTGTGTGTGTGTGTGTGTGTGTGTGTGTGTGTGTGTGTGTGTGTGTGTGTGTGTGTGTGTGTGTGTGTGTGTGTGTGTGTGTGTGTGTGTGTGGTTGTGTATAAGAAAATACGCCATAAGATAGCGTACAGGGCCATGTACGCAACAATATTGCAAGTGTGTGCACAAGTGTGAGCCAGCATGAGTTCATGTACTATGTGTGAGCTGAAAGTGCCGAAATCATTGCAATCGTAGCCGAGTGGGCGTGGCAGATATAAGACGATGATTTTAGCAAGATGATGGCAAATAGACACGACTAGAGGATGATGCAAGTGCGTAGCAAATAGCCTTACGCGTGCCGTTTTGAATACTGCCGGCGACGTGGGAGGCGCAAGGTTATACTGCAACCATTCACTTGAATCCGTTATTTTGGTACGATCGTCTGGAAAACTGAGCAGTCTTCTTCTTCTTTTAATTTTCCCGCATAAACTCACTGCCTGAGTGAGACAAAAACAGTTGCGAACGGCTAGCTTAGTTTAAGGGAGAAATGGGCGGAACAAAGAAGTTATCAAAATTTATTGTGGATTGGGAGAATGGAACACGGGTTGCATACAAAAATGGTGCAATCGAGCGGGAAATGTGCATTAACTTTGCACAGCTGTATCTCCGTGACGGATAGAGTAAAAATTAACGAACAGAACAAATCAATAGATGTAGGACCTCTCTACCTACAAACCGAATTTGAAGCGATTTGATTACTCCTACCGAAAGTTGTGGTGGGTTTGAACCCGGTGGGGTATCGAACGATGCAATACTGGCACGGAGCAAGTGCAAGACCCCCAAATGGATTTTACCATAGAGAAATGATGTAGTATTACGTGTTGAAAATAGGAAGTTGATACCTTTTACTGTTCGAAAGTTATAGTGATTCAAACGCAAGTAAATTTTATAACGTTTTATATATATAGCGAAGCGCAATTTTCGTGGAAACTGTCCCATATATATATTATTGTTTTCGCCTTTTAATTAATTAATTGTACGTCTGTATGGTAGGGAAGTTAGGTGAGGTCATTGCTTTTACATAAATCCTGCCAAACTAAGGCTATCGTCGATTTTAGTGATCTAACCATACGCATGCGCGTCGTTAGATTGTAACTCGTGCCCCTGCCTTCCAGAGGTCACATGAACGGTTATTTAACTATGTTATTGTTACGGCCGGATATCGTATGTGCATGCGTACGCGTCCTGACTCAACTGACGTTCGGCTTCCTACTATCTAGACTACTGGCGTGTGAACAGTTCTTCTCTTGACGGTGCGCTCCTTTTGGATTTCATTACACAAGGACCCATCGTACGAGCCGTTTACTACTCTGACTAAAGTCGAGAAAGGTTGTTTTAATATTACTCTAGTATCTATGGTTTTCCTAATAGTTGTTAGAATAATAATTGCTGGAATCATATAGGTGGCTTTCGTTCTTTTGGGTATAGTACTAGTATAAGTTAACTCATCGGGGTCGTTAACCACCCACCACTTTGCACCTTGTCGCTAATAGTTCATAACCCGAACCCATGTTCTGTTCTGTGGGCGTCCCTAATCTGTTGTATCCATTCTGTTGCAGTTTGTGTCCCTTCTGGGGAACTTGGCCGCCAAACTTTCCTGCACTCCCGGCGTATACGCTACATAGGGAGTTATACGAGGGTCTGGGTACATCAAGTTGGTGGTCAGCATCACCCTCAAGCAAGCTACAAACCAGAGCCTCAAAAGGAATGGGCTGCTAAAAGACAACGATATTGTCAGAGTCCTGAACATGCTCATTCAGCGAAAAGTTAAGGCCACTCAAAGGTGTGTCGTACATGTACACAAAGCTACCTACTCTTACTACATTTGTACATGGTGTGATGTGGGCGTGCATTATGCAATCACGGGACTACATGTATATACAGGTACTGGTACTTCTTGTGGGAGCTTATAGATCAGATGTGTATCTGTATTGTTAGAAATGCCCTAATGTGCATATGATTAGGGTCGACTATCTTTGGTCAATAGTAAGTACAGTCTGCCCTCCTTATAAGCACACCACTTTATAAGCTCGTTCCCTCCTTACAAGCTCAGGGGTGTGTACCTAAATTAATTCATAACCTGGGGCAAAGGACAGTGTGTCTAGTCTTTTACAGTTTGTGGGAACTTTTCAGAGGAGGATTTTAGGCATCTAGTGTGTTTGCAGGACACAATGCTGTCTAATGTGTTTGACAGCGTAATTAAATTCATACTGTTATTGTAGGTACACGCAAAAAAAAAACAACATTCGTTACAAGCTCAAATTCTTTTTAAGCTCAGGGAACAACATGGAGCTTATAAGGAGGGCAGACTGTATGAGGCAATAGTGATATCAAAAGCAAGGAGAAAAGGGTTAATGATAAGGAAAAATGGAGTAGTCCTATATTTAGAGTGTAGCACACATTGTAGGACATTACGTTGTTCATGTGTTCATACTACCCTTGTTCCCTTCCTTTTTTACACCACCTTTGCCTTTAAGTTCTGTATCCCACCAAGTTTCTCATAGAGAATGTGTAACTACACTGTGGATCTGGGGATCCTCCCCAAATGTTAATTTCACTAAGCAATGTTATCAGTCAATCAGAAATGATTGTGAAGGACCCATTAAATATCTAATTTATGAGACAACAGTACAAACGCACACAATACACTATGTGTGTGTGCATGTGGAGGAGGAAGGAGAGGTGGTGCTAGATGATGAGGATGAGGGAGGAGTGGTGCAGGTATCTGGTTGTGTTGAAGATCTTCTTACAGCCTGAATGCCTCCATGGAGCCAGTATTCATCATTGTGCTTGGAGTAATGCCTTTTCGATGTAGCATACTTTCATAAGCAGTCAATCCTCTGATGATGTCCATGGAGGCATTCCATTTATTGCTAGAGAAGTACGCCCTCTTTGCATTGTCGTCGTTTTTTTCAACACCTCAGCATATAAAAAAATTGCACTGCAGTTTGCATTCAGAATCACCCATCAATTGATATACACACCTTGGCCTGAAAACTTTCGTAGATTACCATACCGCCTAATGCACTCTGGTACATGGTATACCATACAGTGCATGTATGGTGTAACATGACTCTTTTCGTAACCTCCTGCAGATATTGACAGGAAGCTATTAATCCATTGCTTTGCCTAATAGAAAAAATAATCAGTAACAGTGCTCAGTACTACCTACACCTTAACGTTCTGGTGTATAGTGTCAGGATGAATTGGCACTTCAGCAGTTAAGGTGTTGCAAAGCTCTTGAAAGTCCTGCCATCCATGTTAATGAACCACATTACTGATCAGTCAGGCCTTCTGCTTACCTTCAAATCCCAAATGCCTTTGATATGGTCTCATAGTCTTCACAACCTTTGACGACAGCTATTGTGTGGTTGCCTGCATGTTCAGAAACAAATTACTTATTTTGAGGGGGAAAGGACAATGTTGTACACAGATCTACATGTATGCATCCCTCCTTGGCAAGTGTGTAGTTACTGTTGGTTTGGGTCACATATGTGGCATGTAGTGACTGCATGCTATATACATGTAAGTGAGTGATGACTGTGGGCAGCCAAATTATTCATTGCCTATTGTCTCTGTAATTAATGTTTTTACAGCAGTTAGCAATCACCATGCATCTTCATGTGTGTAACGCAGGTACTACACACACACACACACACACACACACACACACACACACACACACACACACACACACACACACACACACACACACACACACACACACACACACACACACACACACACACACACACACACACACTTACCAGTTCCTGATAAATATCTGCCTTGAGGGACTAAGATAGAAAAAGACAAGATCATCATGTTGCTCGTCCTTGAGAATTTAGCACCATCACCACTGAATTTTACAGGAATCTTCTCACCAGGCTGGAACAAAGTTGGACATTCCCCAAGCTGCAAATGAATGCAAAGATATACAATATGGGGGACAGTGTCCAGCAAAATCACCCTTCTGGGTAGTTTTTCAAGTTTTCAATTTTTTATTTTTTTATTTTTTATTTTTTCATAAGCCTCTATCAAATTAAATGTATTCTTACACATCCAAAATTGGACTATCCATCATAAAGTTATTGGGTACTGAATTTATAGTTACCCATACATTTCCATGTGCGCGTTACTTTTCTTTTTGCTAGACACACTGTCCATATATTACTGATATTTGTAAAAACACTAACCAGTCTAGTTATCTCCTCCTGAATTGCCGTTTCAACGTGCCTATAAGACACATCAAACGTTGGGATACTAAATAGTTTCACTGTTTTGTTGAGCTCCGATTTAGCAGCGCTAACTTTGCTTGCTCTTGGAAGGCTATCGCATTTCATTGAGAGCGCTTGGTAAAATGCATCACTCACACCATACTTATCCAATAAATACAGGACTTCTAGTTCTCTCCTTTCTTCTCTTTGTGCATCCGAATCAAAAGAGAAATGCGAACACTCTTACCGGACGCAGTGTGCAGTGTGCACACACAGGCATGTGCTGAATACCTTGTACTTTGGCAAGGCTATTCTAAGGAAGAGTGTTCATGGCTGGTGGAAGACGCCATGACGTTTGATGCAGACCAGTAAGGGTGTGCCTAATGCATTGGCCCACATACACCCCCCCCCCCCCCCCTCCATGTAGGAATTAAGTAGCTCAGTGTGGTCAAATTAATATCATGTGATTTTACTGCATCTCAACATCCCATTGCAGATGCTACACCCACCCTGAACCACCTCTTCGTGCACTCCTGAATAATGTTTCAACATTTTTAGCTTACGTATCTGCATCACTAAAATGTGGAGTTAATCATTCCTTTAAGTTTACAGTACCATTTAGAACAGACGTTTACATGTTTTCGTTTGGTTGGAAAGGAAAGGAACCCTCTGAGGCATGGACTAGGGTGCTGGTATGAAAATGAAGATTTCAATACTGAATACTTTCCTTCCTGGTCCAAGTGTCATGATAAGTTGGGTGATGGATGCACCATTGACTTCCCTATTCGCTTACACAGTAAGTTGAAATGGTCATCTAGGACTTTTATCAAGCAAGATGATGGAACAGTAATGCCCAAGGCAAGGAGCTTTGAGGAAGTTTTAGTAGTAAACCTAGTTAAAAAAAAGATGTTAGGAACATGCTCATGGTTCTCAGAACTCAATAACCATTTGTTTCTTCCCATCACTGTCCCCTCCTTCCCATCACAGTAGGTATTTGGTATTCAGTTGTCTGGAACAATCTTTCTCACTAGCCCTCAGAGATGGGAAAAGTTTACATAAAACCCACAACTAATAACCCTCCTAATTAAATAGGTGGTACAAATGAAACCACAAAGACCTGAGTTACATCTCTCAGCTCTTTGGCCTTCTACAACACATTTGATACATAAACATACAAACTTGTGACACCACCATACATGTACAAAGCCAAATATAAATATCACATAGTCTGCAGGCATTAAATGACCACACAAAGCTTTCCATTTGAGTTTGTCACCTGGAGGGTGGCTGGCAGTCCATGCCACATTGTTCATCAAGGTGGGTCCAATCCCTGGCCCATACCAGGCGGTCCCCACTGAGCCTGGAACCTGAACTGCTGGCAGACCACCTAGGTATGTACACAGTGATGGGAAGGAGGGGACAGTGATAGGAAGGAGGGGAGAGTGATGTGGAGCAAGGGGAACGGTACAGCACAACCAAATGGCTGACCATCTCTTGAGCATTGTTTTCTACATTGTCATGGTGTAGTCCTGAGTACCTTGGTGGCCCCCACCATTCTTACTGCAATGATGAATGTTGAAGGTGGGCCAGCCAACAGGATTGATCCGCTCAGTGTAGGAATACAGGTAAAGATCTGAGTGTTGGGGAGGAGGTGGAGTGGGGTTGTGGTGTTTGGCATAGCAATAGTTAAAAACAGCAGCACAAGCACATGTTGCAGAGGTACAAGATACCAACCATTACCCTGTACAAGCTTCAAAAGTCACTGCAAAGCTTAACCCCCTTACAACCCGATTCTAAAAGCTGTGTGTGCCTTCATCTGTGTTAAATTTGCAGCTGCATTGTCTCCCTCTCAGCCCAGGATACTGAGCAGTTGAAAATGTTTCTACACATGCCCAAAACCACCTATGCATGAAAAAGTATATACATGCACATACATGTATAGCATACATGTACACACATTACATACATGCATACATACATACATACATACATACATACATATGTACGTACGTACGTACGTACGTACGTACATACATACATACATACATACATACATACATACGTACTTACATACATACATATACATACATCGATACATACATACACACATACACATACCTAACATTACATTACATATGTACATACATGTACCTTAACTTCTACGTTTCCATCACATGGCCTAATTGCAAGACTGGGAGAACAGGTCAACACTTACATATACATCATCCCATTGACTATCAGACTACTCCATTATTTGTCCGAGTTGGCATTGGAAATATGTCCCCACGGGGTAGTGGTTCTAAATGCTAGTCTTGAATCAAAAACTGGACAATGCGTCAGAGTTTGTGCTATAACAGACAGCCCTTAAAATACAGGGTAGTTGGCTTCAAGCAGTAGCGGATTGGGGAGATGTTGCCATAGATAATAGCTTTCAGTAGCTAGGGGGTCTGGAAGGTCGCTGTCAGCTCCTAGTAACCCGGACGAGGAGATCGCGCGCTCCTAGATCCGCCACTGCAGAGGGAGCCAAAAAGAACACATCCAAGGTTGAAGGGAATGATTTGTGTAAAATAAGTTACGTAGCCACAAGTCGTCGCCTCAGATCACACGTGATTATAATTGGGCACTGTCCTTATTTGGCTTGTCCTGTCGCGCGTATCGTATATACCATTTTGTGATTGTCCGCTTCGAATTCTATATAGAACGACCACATTGACAAATGTGGATATGCACACACGCATATGGAAAAGTAGCAACAGAAAAGGAACGTTAATTTCCCAGGCCAGGGTCATGGCGCCACCACGTGGTCGAATATAAAAAGCTATAGGCCTATAGTGGCCTTACTTATACACTTAGCCTTCAGTGATGCCTTAGTTTTTCAGAAAACAAACACACGTAGTTTAATACGTATCATGTTTATCGAATAGACCTAGGACTACTCCGCGTTTGACAGACCATAAACTTCAAACGGCTTAGTATCGAACCAAAAACATGCGCTCCTGTATAGTCCCAAACTAAGAACATACCAAGTTTGCGTGCAGTTAAGTTCCTTACTTCCAACGCAGCCAGAACTGAACGCCCTAATTTACTGTCACGGGCGTTTGTTAATTTTTAAATATATTCAACTGAACTAGGTACCCTCATGACCAAAAGTGCCCCAAGAACCCAGGGGAAGAAGCCAATGGGCATGAGAACCTGGTAGAAAGTTACCTTGATCATATTAGCATCATCTGAAATGAGTCAAACAATACCTTCCTATCTTACATTCAGAGTAACAAAAAAGAATAGTGAAAAAAAATCATTATAAAAAGCAATTTTCCATACATCTCTATGGAGGAGTACTAATCCTTATGAGGAACCTCGCAGCAGTGGCTGAAAATTCCATCAACCTAGCAGAGTCATAGCTTATCATGTTATCCATCATGGGGTTTCTTTCAAACTTAAATAGCAACTTTCCCTGATTTATGGTATTCAAAAATGAACTTTACCTCATACATTTCTATGGACGCGTGCGCGGGGAATGTGACGGACGTTTGCAAAATTGGCCAGGAATTGTTAATGAGCGTCCGAAATTTCTCGCAATGACCTAAGTACCTCCGAATGGAGAAACATAAACCGGTTATTTCGAATAGATAAAATTCACTGATCGATTTTTCCGAGTAATGCTAAGTTGCTATTCGAACGGATAGGTTTTCGCGAATATCCGAATAACCCGAATAACCTGATAACCGGTTACACACCGTCGGGATCAAATAATTTACTGTATTGACTGGCAGCAATGAAGGCCCTGGCCCTGATACTAGTCTCGCTGGTCATAAGCTGCTTTCCAACAGCTGCGTTGACAAGCACAGGCCCGTCTGACCCACGTGAGCTACTCATTCATCCATGCATGAGCAGACCCTAGCTGATATGTATATCCGTACGAAGACTACATATTTTGTATGCGCGCCAGACGGCTCTCGGAGCTAACCTCACATTTGCGCTCCATCTCATCGTATTTCTGCATGCATGCATGCTTCTCACGGTGTCGAGTTCTCATAATTTCAGTGTCCCTCCCAACTCTACGCGTAACAGACTCGGAGGCGACATGTAAAACGGGTGGGTTCACCCGCAGTTGTCCTTTCGTGCCCTGTTCGATCGCCAAGTGCCCGAGGCTGCCTAGCGCCAAATGCCACAACGACTACTGTGACGGCTGCAACCACAAGTACTACCTTCGAGGGTACGATGTCACTGCCCGTTGTGGTAAGACCTCGCCCGGCGTAATCTGAATTGTGGACGCACCTTGGTTGTCTTTGTGTACATTACACATGTACGGTACGTGCATTCATGTGGTCGTACTTGGCAGCGTTGTTTGCCCATAAGAATGCACAGTTTAATTTGTGATTGCATTTGTGCGGCAAGTGTAACTCATGCAGTCCCTGCATGCATGCTGTCTAGAACCATGGAGGTAGATTTCCTCACCCAACCAGCCACATGGAGCCACGTTTCCCACGGTTATGTATAACCGGTACATATAATCTTTGATACAATTTATTGTGCTTGGGATTGGCTTTGTAAATCTTAGTTCTTTTAACTAGTTCTATAGGTGCTTGAGGTTTATGTTAGTAAAATATACAGTACGTGTACAAATACAGGTTTAACCAGCATATATTTGTTTTCAGCATTTTCATGGTCAATGCCAGCTGCATGTGTACAGCCCACGTCGTGTTGTGGGATTGTGTGTTTCTACATTCTCTATTAGCGCTCCCCACATGCAGTGCTTTGTCCCACTATGATGGCTGCTGTTTACATAATTTGGGCTCTGTTGACGTCTATAGATTGCGAGGTGACCATGTAGGGAGTTAAAACAAGCCCTGCAGTCGGCACGTTTGGGAGTGATGTTTACATAATATTGTTCCAAAATGAAGTGAAATAATAAAAAGGACACATATTGTGCAGTAGTTATGGCGGGAAGTGAGCACTAATATACTTTCTATAATGATGATTTGATAAAAGTCCTACACTTTGGCAAGAGGAGAAACTGCATTAAATTCATATACAGTATATGCATTTAAATAATCATGTTAAAGAGCACCTATTCGATTACTTTTGAAGCTAGTGTTGTTCTGTTTGCTGAATTCAACAATGATTCAAGTGCCAGTGACCACATATATCCTAGTTGCGGGCAATACTATTGTGTAAATATATACGTTGGTTGACTGTATTTCGTTATCTGCGTGTCAAACTTGAGTTCCTTTAGGAAGATTTTTAATGGTTTCATCGTTGTAAATGTATAGGATTTTATTTGTCAATAATCATAAAATTTTCTTGATTACGGAGACACCATATTAAAGTATGTAACAACTTGATAGCACGCTTTGCGATCCTGTTGCAGATCCCTGCTCGTCAAAGCAGTGCCCGCCACAAACAGTCTGCTACTTTGACAGCTACAACGCTCCGTACTGTGCCCAGCCGTGTAGCAGTAAACTCCCCTGTCCCGCTGGGTATCGATGCAGAGTAGTCCCTCTTCAGTACGCACCTACCGTGCTGTGTCTCGAAGGAAGCTGCGGCTACCGTTACAAGGGATACTGTGTGAAGGTACACGACATTATACATGTATTGCGTCGATTATTCGCGGGCCGCAGTAAAAGTCGAGTGCGCAACTGAGAATGGATTATATGATCGTGTAAGGGGGTGGGGAGTCAAGTTATCTAGAGGTGAATAGGGTGTATGAGATTGGAACCATGGAAGTCTGTGCGTTACATATATCTTTCATTTCTTTCTACTTTAGGGAGAGGGTACCATGACTGTGAATTTTTAAGACTATTTAACTAATGTTGGAAGATAATGTAAAAATTTTTAATGGGTGAGACACTAGCTCTCCTGTCACATGCCCTACATGGTAATCACCCTTCCCACTTGACCAACATTTGGTGCCAGCATCTATTCGCACGTCGCAGCACATTACAACATAGGATCCACCAACAACGCATAAACATATACACAACTGATCGGCCACTCAATCTTCAACCACTCAGTCCTGACATCACACCGCAGTCATCCAATACCGAACCACCGTCCTGATTGTCCAGCAGAACCCAATAACCAGACACATAACACACATAACACACACACAAGAGCAGTGGGCATAAAGAAAACCTAGCTAACTATATTTAGAACAGGTGAGCCCACACCTGATCTTGGAAAAACCCCGTGGAAAAAACCTTCTGAAGGAAAAAATTCCACCATTTGGGGCAAAAACCTTTCTAACTAAACTGCTCTCCCACATACACACAGATACAACAACAAACAGCTCCTCTTCGTCAGATTCCCTCCATCAGCTTTATGTCTGTCAAGGATCACCTGCAAGTGCTCGACAATACAAGGGGAAAAAACTGCAAGCCACACCACGTGCGTTTAGAATGCCTAGAATGACTCAATAACCCCTTCACTCCCTTATCAACCCTCCGACCACGTGTTTCACCCTTCCAACCAATCGCCATTCAGGCTATATTTAGACAGGAGCTTATTTCCTGTCTAATTCAATCCTTTCAACCTGACAGGAAATATATCTCCTGTCACATGCCCTACATGGTAATCACCCTTCCCACTTGACCAACATTTGGTGCCAGCATCTATTCGCACGTCGCAGCACATTACAACATAGGCACACAACGACAGCAAAGCAAGCATAGTTAAATCCCCAAACTCTTAGACACAGATAGACGACTGCCCGCCGAGTCCTTGACGTAGCCGTCCTTAGCTGACTCGGACCGCCATCGGCCGTGCCGCTTAAACAGCCGATCAGGCACCCCAGCATTAGCCGCAGCCGTTGCACCCCCCGCCCTTAAACTATGCATACCAAACTGCAGCGGGTCCATACCCAACATAGCAATCTTCGCCAGCAGCAGCTCCCTCAGCCTGGAGTAGCTCAGCCCACCAGACTTGCGCAGCGTCTCCCCACTTTTGGAGTTGACGATAGCCCTGAAAACCCTGTCATGCGACTCTCCATTCAGGTGACCCATACGAAAATATCTCTCCATCATCTGCACCGGGCACGTAATAGCACCTGTTCTCCCCACCAGCAATGAGTCACCCTCTCTAAACTGATCTGTTTTACTGGATCGTATACTCAACACCATACCCTCCTCCTTAAACTTCACGTCCGCGCACTCCAGCTTCAGCAACTCCTCGCACCTCATAAAACCCGCAAATCCCACCAAACAAATAGCTAGCAACCTGACCTCCGACAAGGAAGGTTCGGGTCCTGCAGCCACCACCATCGCCTTCAGCATTTCCGCTGTCACCGGCTCCTTCCTCACCTTCGGCTGTGCCAACAAACGCCTATGTCCTGCCAGAGCAGCCTGCACCAAAGGTAGACTGCTCACCGGTGGTAGCCCTGATACCTGATGTAGCCAGGAAAGTGCATTCACTGCCTCCTCTATTGCCGATTTTGACTGCACGGACTGGCTAAGATGTTGAAGGTAGAGGACTATGTGAGCCTCCTGAGCAGGGAAACTCGGAACGCCCTGCCTGGCTTCTGCCCAAAGCTTCCATCTCTGGAAGGCACCAATGTACTTTCTCACTGTACTATCGGCCTTCCCGCTAAGCAGCGTATCCGGGACCTCCCTTGCCAACCGCTGCAACTCCGGGTCCTTCAAATCTGCAAGTCGCGACCAAACCCCTGCCGCTTCCAAATCTACCATGGGAAAACAAGAGAAGTGAATCCAATAGACTACCCTGACCCGCACGGCCAGGCTACACCAAGCCAACCCTCTTGGGCCACACGGTCCAACCGTCGTTGACCTGGCCCCCTGGGTTCTGTTTGACCCACGGTCAAACCTAGGCCCCCTGGGCCTGTCACTGCTCTCCGGCAGCCACATTGACCACACTGGTCAATGACACCCAATCCTGCTCCCTGGCAGCACAATGACCACACTGGTCGAATGCAGACAAACCTGCCCCCGGCAGACACAAGACCACACTGGTCGAATAAAACACAATCCTGCCCCCGGCAGACACAAGACCACACTGGTCGAACAAAATGCAATCCTGCACTCCGGCAGACACAAGACCACAATGGTCGAACAAAATGCAATCCTGCCCCCGGCAGACACAAGACCACACTGGTCGAATGCAGACAATCCTGCCCCCGGCAGACACAAGACCACACTGGTCGAACAAAACACGATCCTGCCCCCGGCAGACACAAGACCACACTGGTCGAACAAATCACAATCCTGCCCCCGGCAGACACAAGACCACACTGGTCGAACAAAAAACACAATCCTGCCACCGGCAACATATTACCACACTGGCTGAAAGCTTGAAACATAGTGACAACTAAGACCAAACTGCCCCTTACAGGGACACAGGGTCATACTAAAAACCCACCTTCAAGGCCAGCAGACGATCGCTACGCCTGCACTCTCCAAACAAATTACCACCCGATCTCCCCTGCAGCGTACATGCAGGTACCATTCTTACATCTACTACAAAAGATGCATAACCCATGCCATCAGTGCACAACAAAGGCCAAAAGGGAGCTGACTCCCAGCATGGCACTACAAGTGTACCACTAGCATGACACACTTCAGCGTGCTTCATCACCCTCACCACTAATGATGGCGGTGGACACCACCAGTTGTTCTCCCCACCACCCCAATCCACCGTAAATGCATCCACAGCCTCAGTCCCAGGGCATGCAAAACGAGAATTAAACCGCGGAAGCTGCGAGTTATAGTTGTCAGCAAACCTATCTATAGAATGGGGACCCCAAATGCCATCTAAATCATAGAAACACTCTGGATCTACCTGCCAATCATCGTAATCTATGATACGACTAATGAAGTCCGCTAGCTCGTTTTCTTCCCGTGGTAACCACTCCGGCTCCAATCTAATTTGGTAAGCGATACATGCTTCAAACACCCTCATGGCCTGCTCTTGTAAATGTGCCTTACGACTGCCAACCTGTATGATACGCACTACATTCTGGTTATCTGAGAACCACCTAACCCTCACATTCCGCAGCTTGGGAGCAATGGAATCCAAAACTCTACTAACTGCCACTAACTCCCTCCACGTGGAGCTCTTCACCGCTTCCTCTGGCAACCAATTACCATGGGCCACGTGCATGCCATGCTCCACAGTGTACCCTCCATACCCCGTATCACTAGCGTCTGAGTACACCACTCTAACTGCTGAAGGGCTATGCCATATTGGCTGTGAGTTATAACTATGCAGGCAGTCTACCCAAAACTCTAGTTCCGCACGCGCCTGCGGGGACACTTCTAGCACATCGCACCAATCATACCGGGACTCTAACACAGCGTACAAATTTCTGGTCATAAACCTTGACACTGGGCCTAACGCAATACCCATTGAAATAATCCTGCCAACTATACTGGCTATCTGTTTGGCCCTCAACCAACTGGACAATAGAGCCACCCGCAGTAATGCCACCAACATATCTACTTTTTCCCGGGGAACAGAAACATATCCATCCAGCAGGTCTATATTGAATCCCAACCACATTACCCTGTGAGACGGTGTCCACACTGACTTATCCACATTCATCACAAAACCAGCCCTTTCCAAAGAACCCCTGACCCACATGCTAGCTTTTTCAGCACTTTCCTTCCCCTTCACAGCTACAATCCCATCATCCAAATACATGAGGCATTTTAAACCTCTAGACCGCCACAGCTTTACCAGTGGCCGTAACAACTTAGTAAACACATACGGTGCCGATGCCAACCCGAAAGGTAAAACTGTAAACACGTAAAATTGCCGCTCCCACTCAAAACCCAGATACTTACGATGATGCCTAGCAATATCCACATGATGGTACCCGGACTTCAAGTCGAAACTAAACATGAGCTCACCTTGGCTAAAAAGCATCATTGCTATTCGTAAATCCTCATATTTAAACTTCCTTTTCAGTAAATACTGGTTGACATGTCTCAAGTTCACCACCAACCGTTTCTTGCCCGCACTGTTCTCCACTACAGACACTGGGCTGCATATGAATGGCTGTTCAGTTACCTCCTCCACAAACCCTCCTCCCACCAAGTCTGCTACTGCCTTGCATACAAACACGCTATTAGCGTAGGCTGTATTTTTATTGCCCCTTCTATAAGCTGGCGGTTCCACATGGAATGGCAACATGTACCCGTCTCTAATCATGTCAATGATCCATTGTGTAGCATGAAGCTCTTCTACCCAATACTCCACATGCTGCCTTAACCTGCCCTTAACAGCCATACTATTCTTCTCCACTTCCTCATACTCCCAGCACCTCTGCGTACATGCTAACTCATCCCCATCAGTCCCTGCCTCAGGTGACAACTCAACAGTATGTGACCCCTCAAGGGACAACTCATCCTGCAACACAACAGGTGATAAACCCTCACCATGTGCTGCTTCCTGATCAGGGGCAGCTGAACCCCCCACCCCAAGTGCACTGGTATCCCCACATATACCCCCACTGTGTTCTACTACCAAGGGATACGCAACCACCGACTTCTTAGGGCATTCACGCTTGAAGTGACCTGCCTCACCGCACCCATAGCACACCACCGGGCCGGAACCCCGAGGCAACGCTGGCTTCCCGAGCGCTCCTGCTCCCGCCACCACTCCCGCTCCACTCCACCGCGCCGCTGCCTTAGCTCTGTCTTGCGCCTCATGCTCCATCTTCTTCACCCTCTCAGCATCTTCTGACTTCCTTTTCTTCGCATTGGCCCTGCGCTCCGCCGCCCTTTCTGCCCTATCCAGCCTTTTCTCGTCATCCGAGTCGACTGCCAACGCGTCAGCCTCGTACTCGTTGACCACCGCCCAACCAAAATCCGAACGATCGGCCAACTTAATCAATTTCTGCCTATGCGACAGCGCGTCCTTACCGAGCTTCAGGCTCTGCTTGGCCTTCTCCAAGGCGACTTTAGCTGGACCGTCGGCCACGAGCCTAGCCGCGCGCGACAGCTGTGACTCCGCCTCGAGGATGTGATCCATTACGCTCTCATTGAAAAAGGCCTGATCTTCGTGAGCCTTCTTCTGGAAATGGTACGGCTTCTCCGATTTCCTCGCTGCCCTCTCCGCCGCTTCCTCCTGTGCCGCCCTCAGTTCCGCTCGCAGCTCACGTGTTTCCCGCTGCGAACTTGTAATGGCGGCCAGTATGGTATCCAACGGGTTGCTCGTCCCTCCTTGCGCCGAAACCCGAGCCTCCTCCATAAAAACTGCAAGCCACACCACGTGCGTTTAGAATGCCTAGAATGACTCAATAACCCCTTCACTCCCTTATCAACCCTCCGACCACGTGTTTCACCCTTCCAACCAATCGCCATTCAGGCTATATTTAGACAGGAGCTTATTTCCTGTCTAATTCAATCCTTTCAACCTGACAGGAAATATATGACTCTGTGAACTGATTCAATAACCAGTGTGCACTTTGATAAGTTAACGTCGCATCGCGTTGCGCAGCTCTATTTACGCGCCGTGTCCTCCTTTAACTTGATGGTGTACTAACTGAGATCCGCCTACGGCAGTACTAAAGGAATGAGTTTGCAATCCGCGTGCATGCATGTCGATGAGATTTACATTGCACCTGACAGGGCTATTCAATCCGATACAGTATGCACAATACAGTACGAACACAAGTGCCAGTGAAACAAGGAGTGCCCACAGTGATGGAGGATGAAGTGTCCATTGATAATCATAGTCTCGTCCCCAGACCAAAGACGTAACGATTATCGTACGATCTTCAAGTAATCTATTTTTAGAATTAATCTCAGTGCGATCACTTTCTCATCGTTGCTATGGAGCGTGGCAAGATTTGGCATCCGTGCTGCTTAGGAAGAAGGCTGCCGGGAAGCGTCCAGCTCTGGGTCACTGTACTACTAGTACTTAAATTAAGTTAAAGATTGGCTGTAGTAGGATAGATATCGATCCTATGTCAGCCAAATTGAGCATTGTGGTGATCAGCTAACAATAGCTCGTGCAGTTGGAGGTCAGCATAATAGAAAAAACTAGCCTCACAGTACTGAATGGTGCCTGGTGTAGGTTCATTTTTGTTCTGTTTTGGCTTTGCTACAAAATTGGTTTTACATTGATGTGTTCTGTTATCATGTGTATTTGTGGGTCATGATTATTGTACCATCGCCCACTTGATTCCCTACAAGACCACATTATAAACCTTACATGCTCAACCAGCTAACATTGCTGATGTATCTAGGTATTATAGTCAAATTTTGTTGTTTATTGTCTATTAAGAATGTAGCTTCAATCCTTTAAGGCTTTTGTCTTTACATGTATCGTTTAGAAAGGACATTGTACAGACATGTTTTATCAATTTCTGTTACTGCACAGAAAGTGTACCTTGAGCATAATGCCGTTAAATGGCACGTAAAAATAACATCACAGTGATACCTGATGTTTTGCCTTCAATGGAGTGAAAATGGGAATAAAATACCAACACACCTGGCATATTGATAATCTAAACAGAAGGCGCATTCTGTCTCATGAAATAGGAAGTGCAATAATCAACCTGTGGCAAGTGTTATTATTTGATTCACTCTTTAACACAACAAATTAAAATGCAGACAATAAGCTAAAGACATTCAATGATTGATTTTGAATATTTAACAGGGGCAATCTACAACCAGCATGTTTTATGATAATTCTACTGTCAGTATGTCATTTAGGTGAGCAAAGCATAGCTCTAAGATTCACTTGTGATGAGAAAATTTACACTTGGTTAGCTCTGCTGTACATCTTATCAATTATGAACATCAGTCTTTATGGTGAAATGCACTAGTATGCCTCACCTTTCATGATGACCTGGTGTCAGCCAGTCAATTCAATAAACTAGACGCCATCTGTACTTCAATCTTTGTAGTTAAAACCTGCATTCATGTACATCATACTCACAAGCAATTTGGTGGTCAATAATTACACTGGCTACGCACATTTACATTAATTTCTTGCACCTCTTTTGGAATGACATATCTGAGTGGTAGCGGAAATAATGATCCTAATAACATCCATGCATAGATGTGTCAGGAAGTTTTAGATGGAAGGATACTAATTAAAAAAAAGTTAAAGTCAACGGTCCCCAGGACCAACATTTTCGGGGCCAAAATGCCAGTGACATCACCACTGAATCCGAAAGCGAGTTCCAAATAGGGATTATACGTTCGGAGAAAAAATCGCATAGAAACTGCTTACGGTGGGAAAAAATCAAGGCGGTACCAAGTCCATAATATTGAATTAACGGTTTTATAACTTGAAAATTTGATACCCTAAACAGTAATCGAATCCGGGAAAAACATCGCTTCAATCTCGAAGATGGATAAAGCTCTCTATTAGTGCTAGGAGCTTCATATTGCAGCTTAAATTTGACGGCCACATCACAATACACTTCCTCAATACTGTGTAAAAAAATTCTGTCTGGCCACAGACCTTGATATCTGAATTGACCTCATTTTTCGAGAGTGGCCACGAGTGTCATGAGTAGAATTAGGTATACAGAAGAATTCGTCATCAAAGAGACTTGTAAATGATTTTAAACCACATAACAAGATCAAAGATATTCCAGCGATGGCAATTGAAGATTATGGAGCCGGTGATAATAATCCATGTAAGCTCTTTTGTATAGTGATCTAGTAAAGAATAGTTTAATCTTCTCAATGCTTCTGATGTCCTTTAATAGCCAGGGATTCTCAGTTTCCATCCGAGCCTTTTGAATCTTCATCTACTGCCGAGGATGCTGTAACAGTTGGCACTCATCATGTCGATGACGTTATTTCAGCCTCAGCACATACAGAGCCAACAACAGAGGCACCAACACCAACTACACCTGCTTGCATTGATGTTGCACCAGATGAATCTATTTCGATGGATGATCTGCTCACTGAAACAGTTCATCAGGTCGATCAGGATAGTGCAGCATTCATCCATCAGATGGAAACCGATCCTGCTTTGTGGTCTATTAGCGAGAAAATGAGTATTGGTTGCGAGTTGGTCCAGAGTTATGTAGGCACAGAGATGGAGTATATACGAATTTTACAAGGCAAGGAAAGTCAAGCAGGTAAATTGCTCATTCAGTTTCATTGCACGCTCAGTAGATACATTTTAAAAATTCATAAAGTAATTTATTGAGAGCGCATGCAACTTGCAATATATATTTTATTATGCATATTAAATTATTAATTAATTAATGTGCACTGATATATGCATGTAAATTGATGGCACAATGTCTGTCTGGCCCATGTATGGAGGATTGGCCTCATGCCATGATGCTAAAAGAGTAAAAGCATGCATAAGAAACATGTAGTTCAAGAACGGCACACAGAAAAAAGATGCGGAAAGTTGTTGTGGAAGCACAGAAACTGATTACAGTTGGAAAAAATCAAGGCGGTACCAGGTCAATAATATTGAATTCAAATAATTAATGGTTTTATAACGATACCCTAAACAGTGATCGAATCCGGGAAAAACGTTGCTTCAATCTCACAGATGAAAAAAGCTCTCTATTAGTGC
The DNA here is from genome assembly GCA_013339895.1 of Ephydatia muelleri. Taxonomy (NCBI): domain Eukaryota; kingdom Metazoa; phylum Porifera; class Demospongiae; order Spongillida; family Spongillidae; genus Ephydatia; species Ephydatia muelleri. The sequence goes on from JABACO010000017.1 coordinate 3,027,816, forward strand.
ATGGACCTTCATACTGCAGCTTAATTTTACCGCCACATGGCAATAACCTTTCTCGATACTGTCCCGGACTATAATGTTGCATGTACGCGGTTACTGCATGGAGGTTGACAGAAGCATGCATAAATGACTCTCCCGGTCATAAACACCTAAGGTGTAAATGATTCCTCCTAGGCATATATAACTCCTCACGTGAATTCCATAAGCCACGTATACCTGTTGAAGCATAGATATTCTACTCTAATATCTATGGTTGAAGTAAGAAAGCAAGCTCGCATGGATAATTCAGTATGGTGGAGGATTATCTGCGTAGGAATCGATATCCTAAGGGCATTTTGAAGGGAGATAAGGCCAATCTAAGACACAAATCCAAAAACTTCAAGTTCAACTGTGGAGTGCTTTATTTCAAACAAGTAAAGAAAGGAAAAGGTGACTAGGAAGGGCAGCGGCGGCTGAACCGGTGGGGTATTTACACCCCCAACTTTTCTGGACAGAATTATTATTCATTATTAAAACGTCATATAACCAGTTAATAAGTGATTATACGTAGTGGTGGAATGAATGAAGCGCAAAACTTTCACATCGGACGACGGCGAACAAAAGATGAAACTGACGAAGCTTATTGGATTTTTGGCACGGACAATTAAAACTCCAGCGATCCCTATGCCTCCCACGATGATTCTTGTGTCCTTCCAGTTCGATCTGAGGACGTTGAAACAGCGACAACCGCGGTGACAACTGATGTGAGGCTGATGCACGAAGAGGATGATCCTCTTCGTGCATCATCCTCACATCTGTTGCCCGATGATGCTGTAGTTCAAGGTGGCCCAGAGGAGGGTCCAGCGCATTTGGATTTTATTTTAGGATCTGATTCAGATATATTGATTAGCCTGGGTGCCAAACCACATCAGCCCCTCAATGCCACTTTTCCTCAACGTGTATTCACACGAATAGGCGGCCTAGATCGAGAAGGTAATGAAGTTAACTCAGAACCATCACAGTACCGTTTCCAATGTTCATGGTTTCAACGTTGGCCTTGGTTGCACTATTTGGAGGCGACAGATCGGTCTCGTGCTATTATTGTGCCAAAGCAAACTCTTTGAAAATTACCTGTGGACAGAGGGGACTCAGGAAGATATAGCATTTGTTTCAACAGGCTATCACAATTGGAAAGCTGCTGCAGATTCAAGAAAAGGATTTGCAAAGCATGAACATTCCACATATCATCTCACGGCAATTCAAGTTTTGTCTAATACATCTGATGACATTGGAGAGTTACTATCAGATGCTCATAGGGCTGAAAAAGACACAAATAGGCAAATGCTTTTACATGTTTTATCCACTGTGAGGTATTTGGCACGTCAAGGGCTAGCATTTAGGGGACACAATGATGATGCATCAAACTTCATGCAACTTTTAAAATTGAGATGCGATGATATTCCCGAAATGAGACAATGGTTGGAAAATAATAGCAGAAAATATGCATCACATGATATACAAAATGAAATGGTTGAGCTCATGGGACAAAGAATCTTACATCAAGTAATAGATGGTGCTCGCAAATCTGACTTTTATTCTATAATGGTTGACAAAACCAGGGATTTATCAAACCGAGAACAATTGGTTATCTGTCTACGGTGGACTGATGAATTTCTAATGCCGCACGAGGATTTTGTAGGCCTATACCAGATTGATAGAGCTGATGCTTCTACAGTGGTAAAAGATGTCCTGATACTTCTACAAATGCCTTTGGATAAATGTAGAGGTCAGTGCTCTGATGGTTGCAGTACTATGAGTGGCCATAAAAATGGTGTTGCTGCTATCATTAAGAAAGATGAGCATCGAGCATTATTTACACACTGCTATGGCCATGCTTTAAACTTGGTAGCCTCAGATGCGGTGATGCAATGTGGCCATATGAAAGATTCGCTAGACACATGCAGTGTATGAAATTACAAAGCTTGTAAAGTTCTCACCAAAACGAGAAGCACAGCTGAGGAACATTAAAGCCTACTTTGGCAATGATTGTGATGAAAAAGATGCCCCAAACTTCCGTATTCTATGTCCTACAAGGTGGACAGTGTGAGCTCAAGCACTTTGTAGCATAATTGAAAACTACAAATCACTGCTAACTCTATGGGAAGAAGTTCTAGATGTTTGTATAGGCCACTGATTTGATGATTCGACTCTCTGTGTATTGGTATAAGTGTATCTATTAGTCTGTATCCGTCAGAATACAGAAAATGAATGAACACAAAGATAAATAAAATCACCAAGTCTGCTTGCTACTTACACAGATTGACAATTAGCACAAACATGATTCTGGAATACTTTTGTTTTGCTGAATGTTCATGCAGTGTTGTAAAAATATTCTAATATCTTCATTTATGTTTTTTTCAGAAGAAACGATTAGATATTTTTTGAATGGTTTCATCTCTCTAAGTGGATTCCTACATGTACATAGTATACTTTCTATTTTACCTTCAATCCAATTGGGTGTATGTAGGATATGTGTACAATATTAACGTGAGCACAGTCATGGACATGACTGTGCTCACGTGTACATATCCTACATACACCCAATAATGCTGCATACCACAACTCATCAAACCAGAACCATAAAGCCATTGTTCTTGGAATAATGAAGCCATCACAGCGCTCCAAACGTCTTTTAAGGTTCACTGCATCTTGTAAGCAGTCATTATAGCCTTTAGTAGTGTTTTTCATCTGTTAATGATTTAGAGTTGTCCTGGCTTTACATTCACATCTGTGTAACGAAAGCTGCTGAGATTATACCTTTATTTGCTATCTCTGCCCAGAAAGTATGGCCATGATGATGGAAAAGCCAACGCGGAGTTATTTATACCTAAGGCTATAACCACTTCCCTAGGCGGAAGTCAAATATTGACTTGGGAGTTAATTATGCCTAAGGCTAATATAACTCCCGGGAGTCATTTTTATCAAGGGGAGTCAAATGTACCTATATAATAGGCACATTTGACTGGGGAGTCATATATGCCTAAGCGCCAATGACTGGGGAGTCATATATGCCTAAGCGCCAATGACTGGGGAGTCATATATGCCTAAGCGCCAATGACTGGGGAGTTAAATTTTAGGGAAGTCATTAATTGCCGACTATGACAACGGCGAATTCACGACAGCTGAACGCCGGTGTCATGGGGTATACGGTCCAGGCCCGTAGCCAGGTCGGGAAAAGGGGGGGTTCGAAAATAATACATGTGGACCTATAGTGGGCGTGGATCACCAATACGGGGTGGGTGCGGGAGGGTGATGTGCCCCCTCCCGCGCGAAGCGCGGAAGCTTTTGAAAACATTGATTTTGCAACTGAATGCAAACCAATTTGCAGACAGATGTACCAGTACACTCATACCGCTTTATAACTCTTCATTGTAATTTAGTAAATATAATTGCCAATGTACATGTAAGCGCTCATGCATAACTATATTCATAATCCATTTCGGTCGACTTCTATGAGACACCGACAATACTTCTGATCCAATGCTTAGTCATATTAATACATGCATGAAACCCATATAGGCTAGCTAGTATTTTATACACACTGCAATGCATGCACAAGTGTACATGTATAGTGCATACAGAGCTAGTGTTCGATTTCAAGATTTTCCGTTGCCTTTTGTTTTGCAGTTGGTAAGAACACATCAAGCTTCTGGCACAAGGCAGTGGCTCGTTCACGTTCTCTTTTTTTTTGCTGGGAGCTACCCGGCATTTTCGATCGGCGCACGCGCGCGAGTATTGAGTATGAATTAAAATTACAGTGTAAATTAATAATTAATTTTCATTTTATCATAACTAGAATCAAGACCATATTATTAAATGCGGGAAAGACCAGGACTGGATTGGCCTAGCCGCCCAGGAATCGCCTAATCGCCTTATAGAGTGGCCGGGACCTTTACCGTACTTCCACATAATTGGACCTTTTCTCCCTGAGGGGGGGTTCGTTCGAACCCCCCGAACCCCCCCTGGCTACGGGCCTGCGGTCCGGCCCAATTTTCGGTCCGGCGGACCGTATTCCCTTAGGGAATACGGTCCCCCCCGGACCCAACTCCCTAGGGAATACGGTCCCCCGGACCGAGTTCCCTGGTTGTACAAAACCAATTAACCGGACTCAATTCCCTAGGGAATTGAGTCCCCCCCCCCCCCCCCCCCCCCCCCCCCCCCCGGACCGTATTCCCTGGTTTTAAATACTGATATGCATGTATTTCCAACCCTTACATGCACGTAACATTTGGTTCGAAAAGCAAAAGCTGTAGGTCGTCAACTATGTATGCAGTTTCAATTCGGTCTGTAACAGCACATTTGGTTCGAAAATCAAAAGCCACAATGATCACAGGTCGCCAACTATATACATGTATGCAGCTTCTGTAACACTGATTAACCTTTTTCTTCGGTCTGTCTTGCTACTATTTATATATCACAGCAATTCAGGGCTTTGATTCCGGGCCCGTGACAGCACGCAATATCACCCGGAAGAGCGTGCTTTCGAATTTTGCGCGCCATGTGCTCTCGAAACCGTGAGTGGACCGATTTCATACGAATGATTTCTCGGTCCCGGAGGATAATTCTTATGCGCACGGGGTAATTTGCGATCTACATCGTGCGTGAACGTGCAATTTTGTACGAGATCGAGGAACGCACCGTGTACCCGCAATTGATTATCGATCGTATGACGTAGCGGGTTAAATATTATTATTGCTCTTACATGTATTTAATAATAGTTAAGGTTCAAAAAAATTTAATTTGTTTCGAAGTTACAAAAAAACAAAATAGAAAGTTGTCTTGATAGAGAACTGGGACAAAACCTTGTTCATAGTCTAAAAGAAAGCAGAACAGAAACACCACTTCGATAAATACATGGCCTTACCTCCCAACATTCGACGATGAAGTTGTAACATTTGAATTCCACAGAAACCTTTCTGAATAGTTCGGTGCTGTCAAAGTGAATACCCATAGAACATATACCGCCCTCTGTGCGGAAGGAAAAGGATAACAAAAAGCGACGTACTGTTACATCGCGTACATTTTAGTGCTCTTGTTCAGCCACGATATTGCAGGTAGATCAAGGAATACACTTTCCGCCAAGTACAGAACACCATTATTCTGTTCCTGACATTTCACCTTCGGAAAGCAAACAAGATGTCACACAAAATACGTATATGACAGCTCACCTCGCTGTGTATAGCGTAGCTGGCCGTTCTTACTAACCAACAACCTGCCTGAATCGCTTCGCAGAACGTTATCCCTTTCCTGACAAGCTTTCAATTCAACTAAAGGTAACTCACCTGGCTTTAGTATGACGTTTTTGGTATAAAATGGCACCTCTTTGACTAACAGTGGAAGATGTAGTGTTCCACAGTGGTCATACATCCTGAAAATAAACATTCTGTGAGCATGCAACTTACTCGCTCCACACTTACCGACGGGAAACGAAAATAATCACCACGTGATTCAGGGCGCTGCTATACCGAAAGCGCATGCGTTGTCATAATATGTAACCACTCCTTGTCCGTTATACAGTTTTAGTAACAGCGATCGCAGTGAGGTATTTATATGCCAGCAAGACATGTCTATATGTAATATGTATGGTTGAGATGGCTAAGGCAACATCCTCATGCAGCTTTTGTAAGGTTGATACAATAAGCAGACATTAGAGAGAACTAGGTTCATTCTAGACATAGATTGTTTACGTACCCCGCCTCTTTATAATAAGTATGATCACGCTGCAGAACCTAAACAAAATATTGCCTCCAATGCAAGCTGAAGCATATACCATTGTCCAGGGTATAGATAAAATAATTCATTTCTTCAGCCGCCTTGTCCACTGAAGAGCGAAAGCATACTGAGAATGACCGCAAATGCAATGCTTTGGGCTGGTGTTGTGTACCTCTGGTCACAAAGTCCTATGGTGCTTGGGGAAAGGAAGCCCTCGAAGGGGCCCGTTTAAGATGCTTGCCTCCCGTCTTGCCATCATATCGGGCAAACCAAAGTCAGTTGTGCTGCCTGAACTGTATAGCATGCTCAACTTGCATCTGGTGAGAGCAAATGCGACAGCAATCCTTTCCAGGAGGCTCCCATCTGAACTGTAGCATAATTTATTATTATTAAAAAACATTATTTTTATTTTTTATACATGAGTATATACAACACATATGATACATAAATAACACACAAACGCAAATAGTAATAATTTTAGGCAGCATAAAAATAATAATAATAAATACAAAGTCAACAATATGATATACAATTCATACACATGATAGGTGAAACTGGATTCTTAATGCATTTCTGGTGAGTGCTGCATAGTCACTTATAATTAGAAGACCATTGGGGTGAGGCCTCAGACCAATGTGAAGCTTACTGGACAAACCTTGCTTCACATAAAGTAAAGAGTATAGAAGCACACGTAAATATGTTTATCGGGTAACTAGTGGCAAACGGCTTACCAGACTTAGCCACACCCTTCAGAATCACGTGACCCCAAGAGGACCATTGGGGTGAGGCCTCACACAAATGTGAAGCTTACTGGACAAACCTTGCTTCACATAAAGTAAAGTGATAGAAGCACATGTAAATATGTTTATCAGGTAACTAGAGGCAAACGGCTTACCAGACTTAGCCACACCCTTCAGAATCACGTGACCCCAAGAGGACCATTGGGGTGAGGCCTCACACAAATGTGAAGCTTACTGGACAAACCTTGCTTCACATAAAGTAAAGTACATAGAACACACATGAAATGTTTATCGGGTAACTAGAGGCAAACGGCTTACCAGACTTAGCCACACCCTTCAGAATCACGTGACCCCAAGAGGACCATTGGGGTGAGGCCTCACACAAATGTTAAGCTTACTGGACAAACCTTGCTTCACATAAAGTAAAATGTATAGAAACACATGTTAATATGTGTATCGGGTAACTATAGGGGCAAACTGCTTACCAGATTTACTAATACTAGTAGCCACACTCTTTCAGAATCACGTGACCCAAGAGGATAGCCACACCCCTCACAGTCAGCAAGACCCCAAGTACATTGTAAGCCAAATGGGTGGGGGCCCTCACATTCACTTTAAACATATCTAATGCACTGCTTGCACACAAACATACATGTGCGTGGATGCACACAATAGCACTTACACTGGTGGCCTTGGTCTTGGTCCTCAATGGAGAGTAAACCACAACCATCAGGTCTCTCTGGTATATATGTGGAGTACAATATCACTAAACAGTACTCAAGATGTATTAGTTAGAAATTAGTACCGCGTAGGCCTACCGCAAACAAGACTGCCCGCCCGGATCCGAGTGTGATGCATGCACAAGTAGTTTTGTACGTTGAGCCAGATAGGTCTACTATCAGGTGAGCGTTAAATACTGCAAATCAAGAATTCTAATGCAAGTGAGCGTTAAATAGTGAAGTAAGCAACAAGATGATGTGTATAGTATTGTAGAATTATACTGCACAGCAACTTCATTGTCTCCAGCACTAGGTGAATGGAAGGGGAAAATGTTTCAAGAGAACTCCCAATTTATCGTCCGATGCGCATCGTCCGATGAAGCCTCGTATAACGGAATAGGTCTCCTATAGACAACACAAATGCAGGAAAACAAGTGTTATAATCATGGGTACAGTATCAGGTAAAGACACCTTGTTTCAGGGCTTGTGGACACAAGTTCATCGGAGCTACTCCAATTTCAGTTACAGTCCATGCTCATAATTCTGGCGTAAAAAACTAGCCGAGCTTGTAGTCAAATGACATGCATGATCACATACCTTTCAAATAACCGGCGTAGTAGACTCACAGTGACACTACTGACTGACAGCGTGTGTAAGAGTATTCGAAGGTTTGGCAAATAAATGACGGTTAATTAAAAATTAATGACTGAGAATTCCCGTACTGAATTGGACGGTGAAGTTTCAAATTTGTTATGATCTCGATAGCCGTAAGCACACGTTTTGTTGTCTGCACGGATGCGCGACTGATTGCAGATTTTGCAATCACCCGCGTGCGGACGGTCGAATTGCTGTGTATGTTTCCATTTGGTTCGAAAAGGATCGCGTGCAGATCGGCAACTATACATGCAGCACTGTTTATATTATCAAATCGTAGTGCAAACAAAGTAGAAATAAAGATTAAAGAAATAAAAATATATAATAGTTAACTGAACATAAGAGAGATGAGGGCACTGGATAAATCTCAATTTCGAACCTGTAAAAAAGAAAATAAAACTAGTACACTTCAGCCATTATTGTTTAGAGAATGATGCATAAGCGTTTTTCAATCATGTACATGATATAAAAGTGAATTTCACAGACAAATAACGCTGCTCGTGTGCCCAGAGATTTTCTGCAGAGGGGGAGGAGGTAGGAAAAGGAAGGGAGATGAGAGAGATACAGGGACACATAGCTTTAAGCTGCATGGGCTCTCAAAAACTTGGTACTTAATTAGCGGTTAAATCGACCTGGCACACTCTAAGTGTGACTGCATACTTCCTCTATACACCATGCAGGTCCTGTGTGAGGAGAAAAAAAAATGGGATGAGAGAGGAATGAGTGGGGGATACTAGTCAAATGAACATAAGAGACATGCTGATATATTGAGTGTACTCAATTTCGTACCTGTAAAATCAGCCAAAAAGTGAATTTCACAGACAAATATAAGCTTGGCGGCATCGTTAATATTGCTTGTGTGCCCTGTGTCTTTTTAGTCTCGAGTGTCACTGTGTATTAGACACATAGCATTAGCAAGATAGTTACTTGTTGCTGTATATGATAAAAGCCATGCTCATGGAAGTTAAGGATTACAATAAAACAGAATAACTTACTGTTTTAGTGGTGTTGTATGGGCTGGATGTCTTTGTGTAGGTTTTAACGAAAAATCACATATCTTGTAGGGACAGCATCTCTTTGTTATATCCTCACATGTCTTTAAGCTGTCTGGCTTGTCTTTGTGTGCATGTCTTTTTGCGGTAAAAAGACGTGCCTACATTTCGTCATCTGAGGGTACATGTAAGTGCAAACACACTGACCTTAAATAAATTGATTCCCTCCAGTAGAAACACACAGTCGCCAAACCCTGTCTTAGAGGTGCAGATACATACAGGTGTATGTCGTCATCTGAGGGTAAGTGCAAGCACACTGACCTATGAGAATACATGCATGGTCTCCAATCACCTTGGAGAGGTGTGCATCTACACCCTAGCTATAAGAATAGATTTATCATGTGAGAGTAAGTGCAAACACACGATACATGTACATTGACCTTAAATTAACACACAGATTCTCTCCAATAGAAACACATTGTCACCAGTCTTCCTCCGAGAGTTGTGCATCAGTAAGAATGCACCTTTGAAACACACTGAAAGAACAGTTTTACATCCTCCCCCTATTACTAGTACCCATAGGACCAGATGAACATAAATCTTGGTATATGGGTTTGCAAAATGACCTGACGCAACTAGTTTAGAGCCGAGTAGAAACTTAGACTGCCAGAAAACACAGCAATTCATGTTATCGCTAAATCTAAGTGACCAACACACTCGTCAGTTCACCGTAGTCTGTTCATTGATTGCGAAGTAAGGAAGGAGCGTTTAATAGACCAAACTGAGTAGAACGCTACCGGGGTAACGGTCATGAAACGATTAACTGCAAATAGTATTTTAATCTTACCTGTACCTGTGATAATTAAATACAGCTACGAATCGTCGATATCAATCCTCACGTGGCGCCAGTATAGAACTTACTCGCTTCTCTTTCCATGCCTCCAGAGGGTGAAAACACTAATTGCTCAATAATTTTTATGCCCATACCATAGTACGGCTTCTATACCACTTATAAGTACACGAATAACAAGTCTTAATTAGCACCTTGCACCACACCATACAGTTTATCTCGCCCATGATTCAGGAATCTATACAGGGGACAGTAGAAGGAAAGATTGGGGTTCAGTGATCCACCCCAACAGAATGACTGTTAGTTCAGTTGCATCAATATCCTACCTGACCGATACTAGCAGACACTACAGTGATAGGGGATATCTAGTCGTAGTATCTGAACTGGTATTAGGACGCGCAAGCGATGTTGGCTCATCTAGCTATAGTGTTCGGTTACAAAATGAAAAATGAAATCCCAACCATGTGTTCCAGTGTACACACATGTTCTATGAAAGCTTTCGACATGAACCATAGTAATTGCTGCATGGCTAGCACTCATGTACTGATACACATATAAAAATGCACTCACAGACAAGCTATGAGAGAAATGAAATGTATAAAATTGGTTATGTATGAATTGTAGGCACAGCATTTGTCAAATAATATTTGATAATTGTGAAAATATACGAAATCCCTTATTTACATACTTTTAGTAAATTGGTGCCTACAAATCCTACATCACCAATTAATAATATTATGACATTGCCGAGCTAAATTTGTGGTACACGTTCTGTCAATATACATGGTGCATGGTTTGCAAAAGGCAGATTAAACAAATCACGTGCATGCGCGTCACGTACAAAGACTGAGAACAAGAAGGCCGTGGAATGGTATAGGTTATGTTATGAACGTCTGAGACTGAGCACTGTAAAAATTCTTATATTTTTTTATCGCACAGGTAGAGGCAGTCCAACACTTCTTGTTCGGGATTGCAATAGATGAAGGTTTTAAGGGCCCTCAAGCAAATACCCTTGCTTGGGATGTCCTCTACCCTGAGGTAAAGGATGTCAAAATCATTTGAGGTGACAAATAGGAATCTAGCTATTCTTTACATTGTAGCTAATGATCACGCTCCTGCAAAGGATGAACCACAGTCCAGAAACATCGTGCGAACAATCAGCTATTCATTACATTAAACATCTGATGCCGTGAAGGAACTTCTATCTTGGTTTCATTATATAACTTCTGTCTTGAGTTTAAATTGCTTTCATTATATAAATTCTGTCTTGTTTTTATAAATTAGCTATAAATTACATGATGTCGTGAAAGAACTTCTGTCTTGGTTTTAAATTGTTTTCATTATAACATTATCAATTAGAACTTCTGTCCTGTGTTTAAATTGTTTTCATAACGGTTGCGATTTCGATGAGAATCGATTTCTTCTCTTTTTAATTATACACGCTATAAACTGGGTCGTCAAAATCAAATCTCCATTCTATCAGGGAATTGAGTCCGCCTCCTCTCCCGGACTGTATTCCCTGGATGTACAATATTTTAGACGGACCGTATTCCCTAGGGAGTTGGGTCCGGGGGGGGGGACCGTATTCCCTAAGGGAATACGGTCCGCCGGACCGAAAATTGGGCCGGACCGTATACCCTATGACACCGGACTATACATGTATGTAATGTCACAGCGGCATGCCGTGAACGCATTTGTTAATTATGTCGAACGTACATACACAAACCATTGTTAGTGGTTCCACGTTTAGAAAGACGGCTTCTATACGTATACCGATCATTCTTTGAAGCAATATAGTATGAAAACAAGAGGCAACTAAATAGAGAAACGAAGCATATGAATTCGACGCATGTACATGTAGACCGCAAAGGTGTCTAACGTAAAAAGATTTAGATGTAGAAGAAGGTCTTACAATTACCAGCTGGTAATGACGACATGAAGTTAATTGCAGCACAGCATTAACTTGCAGTAGTATAGGCCCCAGACCAAGCTGCGGATGGATTACTACACTTGCAGTTCTAGTGTATAGAGGCATGCATGCGTTCTCGCTACATACATGCAAGCGCTCGCCTATCTTTCGCGTAGCGCCTATCCTATCGTTTGAACGATAGCTACACTGATATAGCATATTGTGTTTAGTGTCAAACAATGCTTGCTTAATCAACGCTAACGTATTTTAATGATGTTAGTTTGACGGTTTAATAATTTCCTGGTACATTGTAAAACGTCGGGTCTTTCCATGGGCTTTCCCCTGTCGGTTCAGGCATTTTCGGATTTCCCTGGCACGGCGAAATGTGCATGTTTAAAGGACGATACATAATTATTACCACGATAGCTCGCTGACCCGCACGTTACACGACATGCAGTGAGCTGATGCAGTACAAACGAGTAGAGGAAGAGACGGTACAATATCGAGAGGTTATCATCAAAACATGAACCTTTATATCTCGTTACTGCATGCTTAGTTTCCGAGGGTATACAGCGCATTGCGTGCAAGCAGTTCATCAAAGACGCAATGATTGTTAAAGTGCAATAACTAACTACATAAATGGTCAACACATTGAATTGAGTGATAGTTTTGTGCAAACCATGAGCCATGCCATTTAGTACAGGTTGCACCTGCTCAGAAGAGACAGATGTCAAATATGGGTATGCGGAGTATGCATTCGTCTGAATCGTCGGATGGGTTGGATACTTTTGGTATCTCGGGCACGTACGTGCACTCGCGGCTGTACGTGTCCCTTGGGGTAAGCTCGCCGTCAATGTTTTCTATGCCTGTGTTCAAAACGATGTTGCAGTCGATGTAGCGACCTTGCATGGTCTGGCATTTGCCACGAAGAGTAACATCGCCCCCGCCTTCAGCTATAATGTAATAGTCCTTCGAACTGTCTTTATAGTTTGCCACTGTTGCTTTGTAAGCCCACTGCAAAACACCATCGACGTTGGTGATGACACAGTTGAGATCGAGCTGGCTACGCTCTGCGGACTGTTTCCCCGAAATGGTTTGGCAGTTCGCAGATAGAACTGTGTCAGTGAGAATAGGACTTTGGCATGACAAAGTAAAGCCTCGAGACCGCCAGTCCCATTGCCACTGAGCTGTCGTTGTTGGAGGTTGGGCATACGTTGTTACGGCTTGTGTTGGAGGTTTCGTTGGTGCCTGGGTCGTTACAACGGCTGTGGGCGCCTTCGTTGGTGCCTGAGTCGTTACAACGGCCGTGGGCGCCTTCGTTGGTGCTTGGGTCGTTACAACGGCTGTGGGCGCCTTCGTTGGTGCCTGGGTCGTTATGACTTGTGCATCATGTGTTTCAACGTTATCCGAAGGTGCAGTCGTTTCATTGGCAACCACCAATGCCATCATTAGACTGACGTTAGGTTGCGAGGTCGCCGCGACCTGCAGGAGTTGTGCGCTATTCCCCGCTAAAAAGTTTCCGCCGCTTAGATACGTTGCGAGCAACGCAGCAACCAAGCACATGATGATGATGAGGAGGACGTTCTTCAGCGATAGCCCGCACGGTTTTCCACACCGCCTGCTAGCCCAGTGACGCATCGAGTAAGGAGGAGGAGGTGCTTCCTCTTCCATCTTGACACACTCATGCTCCAGTAGCTTGCTATGCTTCTCGTAGCCGTCGGACTCGTATGGGGGTGGATCTAACGGAATATAAGTGGGATATTTATATTCCCAGCTGCACTGTAGCCTGGAAAACGGATACAGTTGTTCCATTACCTTGATTCATTCTGTTTTCAACCTGCATGGTATTTGACCTGACAAAAGTAATGTGGCACTTGCAAAGCAGTCTGATATATTTATACCGCTACGGCATAATTATGGAATAAAAATCACTCAGTTGCAGTTCCATAAAACCTGCTTGCAATTTATTTCTGACTACGTCATCTTTCTGACGCAGTGTCAGCAATCATGGATGATGTTTCATGTCTGTCAACCGTGTTGAAAAATGAAAAGTCCGGTTGGACGTTTAATTCATGCAAAGCGAAGTCAGTTACATTTTCAAGATTCATGCATTGGTTAGTTCAAAATTTACAAACTTCATGTGATTAATCGACTAGACCGACAGGACTTGGGTAACTATTGAAATGGAGGACGTTGCTAAATATAGCATCATAATGAGCCGTGCATAAATGCATAAAAGTATTCACATGCGATAGGGGAAATCCTTGGGAAATTCCCCTATCACAGCACTGACGCATTATTGTGTTCTACTATCGTCGTTGCTATGAAACCATCTCGAGTAAACGACTCGTCGTTTTCCGGTCCATTATCAGAACCGTGCCGCATTTTTTAAGCGGTCAAATGGACAAGGTGATTAATTCGCGGTTTGCGAATCATCAAATATTTTCCCATAGGGTGCTTCAATACCAAGCACACCCTATGCTAGTTGTGTGTGCCTCTGCATTGCTAGTTGTGTGTGCATCTACATTGCTAGTTGTGTGTGCCTCTGCATTTCTAGTTGTGCATGCCTAACTATAGTAGTTAGTAGATATGCTTAATATTAATATTATCTCAGCTTTTCAGATCTCCTACTGTAACTTCTTCAAACTGTCACTGGCAGAGGAGTGGAGGGGGCTGTGCAGTGGATTTGTACACACTGTAAAGCAGTACATACCAGAACTTCTACAAAACAGAAGACTCACCTTGCATTTCATCTGGTTGACTCAATGATAAAATTTGGGCCCTGTTCGGCATTTATTGCAGAACGGTACGTTTATAGGATGTATTATTACACCTGTATACCTTACTTTTCATTTAGGTTTGAGTCTTTTAATTCCAATATGCGGAATTACAATGTACACGGAAACAGATTTGCCCCCAGTCGTGACTGACATACCAATGCGTTGTATCTTACAACATTTACTATATATCTGTCATGGTGGAAGTGAAAGGTACACGTGGCAATGTTGGTAATAAATAAAATCTGTGACAATTCTGTATCCACAGGTGTGGT
>JABACO010000017.1:3044979-3073772 GCA_013339895.1 Ephydatia muelleri
AGATTTGATAGTGTTTGCAGAGGTAGTAGATTATTGTAGTTTGATTTCCAACCATTTGGAAACCATCTATGACTACTAGGCAGAACATTCCGTCAAATGGTCCACCATAATCAATATGTATTCAAGCCCATGGACCATGCGGGTTCAGCCGGTGCACACCACCATGAGTATTACAATGTCTCTGGCTCACGTGACTAGGGTTACATTGCTTGACATGGTCCTCATTATCTTTAGTACCATGGCAATGACCCATATCCCTGGGTGACCGTCATGCAACATAGACAGAACTGTTTTTCAATAAATGGGACAGTCTCAGCAAAACTTTTATAATGTAAAAGTTATAAAAATGCATCACGTTTGAATCGCTATAACTTGCGAGTGATTAACGCAATCGGTTCCTATTTTCAAAACGTCAAATAAACCATTTCTCTGTGTGAATAAATACTTTGGTGTCTTGCACAAGCACAGTGCTGACGTTACGAGGTCCGATACCCCATGGGGCTCAAAACCTTTACAACTTCAGGCAGGAGCGTTCAAATTCTATCAAATTCAGTATATCAGTAGAGGGATCCTGTCGCTTTTAATGTGTTCCGTTCGTTAATTTTTACTCTATCCATTACGGAGATACAGCTGTGCAAAGGTAATGCACATTTCCACCTCGATTTGCACAATTATTGCATGCAACCCGCGTTCCGTTCTCCCAGCATTCCACAATAAATTTCGATAACTTCTTTTTCCGCCCATTCTCTGCCTTAAAAGCCTCTCGGTTAGCCGACTGTTTTCGCAACTGTACATGTTTTGCCTCACCCAGGCAGTGAGTTTATGTGTTAAGAGAAAAATGAAGAGGACTTCTCACTTCTCAAGACGATCGTACCAAATTAATGGATGGACCCAGGGAATTCCATGGTTGCAGTAATCTTGCGCCTCCCATGGCAGTATTCAACACGGCGCGCGTAAGGCTATTTACTACGCACTCGCATAATCCTCTAGTCGTGTATAAAGCTTTCCAATTTGCCATAACCCTTGCTAAAATTCTTGTCATTGCTGCCTCGCTCACTCGGCTACGATTGTAATGATTTCGGGTTGTTTTACATGTATGTGGCATACAATAAACTTGTCTGGTATTGATGGTACACACACTCACAAACATTGTGACATGCACATGTATTCTATTCCATTTATTAAACTGCTGTTGTGCATGTTTGTATAGGCCACTGATTTGATGCACCGACTCTCTGTGCATTGTTGCACGCATCCTCTACAAGCTAGTATTCCTTTTGACAACTACTCTTTGTGCATGTTGAGTTCCTATATATTATGATGCCAAAAATTGAAATTCCACATGCAGTCGAAGAAATAGGTCATATTACCTTTTTCCTTATTCTCCTTAGGGATTTATCTCAGGTCAAACTGGCATCTTAAGACATACATGCTGCTGCAACAATGTGTTCACATTATACTCGACAATGCGCTGCATGTATATGCAGTAATAACGTTCCCAGTTTCAAGTGGCATCATACAATATTCATTGTTTTTCATACATTTTACAGCAATAGAAGGACAAAACAACATTGCATCAGTCTAAACAATTTGTCACTATGGAAACAATAACTACACGTAAAACAGCATGAGCTCAATGTCCCAGTCAAATGAGATGTAAAGCCATGACAACTCTAAATCATTAACAGAAAACATCAAGGCTAGAATGACTGCTTACAAGATGCAGTGAAGCTTTAAAAACGTTTGGAGTGCTGTGATGGCTTCATTATTCCAAGAACAATGGCTTTATGGTTCCTGTATTTTGGTTTGATGTATTGTGGCATGCAGCATTATAGGGTGTATGTAGGATATGTGTACAATATTTACGTGAGCACGGTCATGTGCACATGGCTGTGCTCACGTAAATATTGTGCACATATCCTACATACGCCCAATAATGCTGCATACCACAACACATCAAACCAAAATACAGGAATCATAAAGCCATTGTTCTTGGAATAATGAAGCCATCACAGTGCTCCAAACGTCTTTTTAAGGTTCACTGCATCTTGTAAGCAGTCATTATAGCCTTTAGTAGTGTTTTTCATCTGTTAATGATTTAGAGTTGTCCTGGTTTTACATTCACATCTGTGTAACGAAAGCTGCTGAGATTCACAACAAGAACTAATTTCAGTGTGAAAATTGGCTATCACTTGACTGATACCATCAGGAGTCAACATGTCAAGATTGTTGATAAGAAGCATTCAGTAACAGCATGTTCGATGCGTTGACATAATGACAATTTGCTGCTGGATAGAAGATCTCTCATGAGATGGGTATTGCGTGCAAGACTTGGTAGAGTCTGAAGCTCCCATTCTTTCTCCATCGAGACCCAGATTTCTACTTTAGCTGCCGTGCTCATTTTCTGATCTATGTACTCAAGGAGCAGTGCAATAAGACCAGCTGCAGCGGATGTTGAATAGCAGGTCCCTCCTCTTCCAGAACTGTCTGCTATACTGAACTGCCCCGGAGACAGGAAATCAACTTGCCTCCCACAGCTGGTCACATGCATGCCCCAATAACAATTACATCTCCTGCACGTGAAGGAGATGAAGGCAATTGTGACCATACAAGCACAATCTGTTACCCTTCACGTGCAGGAGATGACAATATCAGTGCACATTTGAGCTGTCAAATGGTGTTATGTGCCGCACATAACACCATTTGACAGCTCAAATGTGCACTGATATTGTACAAGTAGTCCAAGTGAACAGTGTCTGTCGTGACAGATGACAACATAAGGATATCTGCTTCCTGTTCCATTGCAATACTGAGGGCCACTTTCTCAGAACGATCAAGGTGATGAAATTAATGAAGCTTTTTTGCATCACTTGAAAGACCATAGTGTTGAAGTTCACGCAACAACAGATGGTGTTGAATATTTCAGCTTCAGTGGCCCCATGCTGCATATTAAATGCTGTGCAAAACACATCAATGTAGCTGGTGGACATGGCTTGCAGTGTGCAGCAATTATTACCAATACAGCTCCTCTCAACTGTGGAAAATCTTTATGTTCCTTCTTGTATTGTTTATTTATATTTTCTGATGACCAATACTTTGTGTTCAAAAGTGCATCTTCTGCATTGGATCTGGTAAAATTGCTCTTCTATCTCGACGACATAATATTTGCGTAATGTAACGCCTCACTGGGGTCGGGAAGATCAATGATAGCCATCACATCCTTGCCAGTTGCAGAGACATTACCTGCTATGATTTCAAGAAGTTCTCGCACACATACCATATGTGATAATGCTTGAGTGCATGAGAGTGCTAGGAGAGACTAGCACCCAAGGTCTGTGCCTTGCCAAAAATGGACACTTCCATTCAATGACCCAGCCCAAAACTACTTCCTGCCTACTGGAAAATGGACAATGCCATCAATGGTGCGCACCCAATACTGCATTTGATGCCCCATCCACCCCATCCACTCCACTATATGATGCCAGATCTAATCTTCATTAACAGCCTTCTTCGTCTACCTTGTACTTCCCTCCATACGGGATGATCACTATAAGAGTGTGTAGATTGTGGCCTATCTTCCAAGGGGGCCAGGGGGCGACAAGAAGGCTTGATGAACCCTGCTGTGTACACCGGGAGTAAGAACCAACAGGCTGGGGGGGAATTATCAAACGTAGTCTGAAGAAGACAGTACTTTGCTCCAGATGCTCTCTGGTATGCTAATTCTAAAAGCATCGACTCACATGCATCAGCTTGTACATTTGTAGGCACTGTGCGTTTTAAGATGATACTCTTTTCTGCTACTCCGTTCGTTTTGCGGGAGGTCCCAAAATGGCAATAAGAACTCCATCTCCATTAAGATCACTTCTTGATTTGCAATGTGGTACAATACAATTGCACATTACACTACTATCAGTGGTTGATTTGACAAACACTTGGTGCTTATTTTGTGCTTATGTCTATTAAAGGGGGAAATAAAGTTCTAATCAAATCTTTTTACATTGCTTTATCACATAAATAAGTACAGGTCAATGCAAAAAGAAAGAAAAATGCAGCAATGTAAAGTTATCTAACAAAATAAAAAAGGGGATGGAAAATACACTACACCAAATGCAAATCAAACCCTAGGTAAACCTAAGAGCAGCTGACAAGATTAGATGATAATTAGCAATTAGGGTGTTATGTGTAACAATTGGATTGGCTTTCTAAGCAGGAGTTTGAAACTATAATGAAGTGTTGCCCATTACTGTATTTTGCACCAAAAATTATTTATTGCATACAGCTTGTACTCCATTAAAATATGGAGTTTTGGTATTTCTCGTTTCAGTATATGTCATCAAACAACATATCTTGCAGTAAATATTGTCAGAAGGTATTTATCAAAACTAATCAGAGTGAAATGTTTAAACAGTAGTAACTATTAGGTTAAATGCAGCATATTGATACCAACCAGATGATTACATACTTCTTGCAGATATAATTATATTTTCCCCAAAACTGCAGCTTAGTTGTTTCTATTATTGCACCATAACTTCATGTAATTATTTGTCTTGAGCCATAAAAAGCAATGTGTGTCCCATTAATAAACCGTGTGTGTCTAAAACCAAGGGCAATGACATTTCAATACTAGAGTGACGTGAGGAGTGGTCAGCAGTAGGGAGTGTTCGGCGACCGCACTTTCAATACAATACAGAGCCTCAAAGAAAACATTTCAATATTTCAAAACCGGATAAAAACCATCCTTCTGGGTTGTCTTACGATGCAGTAAGTATAGTTTAAAGCAACTACAATTCCTTTAAATAATAACACATGGATGCCGAACACTACCTATGCTAATCTACCCAATATTACTTTGCAGCATTACCAACTTTTAAAAACGACAATTCCAGCTGGTCTGGGAAATACCACAAAATGGGCATGCTGTACCTCTAAGATGATGAGGCTTCTCATTCTTTCATTTGAAGTCTCTCTTAAAAGCACAAAAACCTCACCTCAGGCTAGCTGGATATAATGCAGCTTGGGACAAATTATGTACTATTGAGCTCATTGGCAATGCAATGGGCTCCTATGGTATCAAAATAGGATGTAGGATTGGGTAGTGCAAAAGCAAGAAACTATTTGTACAGTCCTGGTACAGTGGTTTTGATAGGATACTAAATTGTAATAGTTCTATAATTTGCAAATACAATCATTCCTGTCAATGGTGGACGTCATTAATAGTCTAAATGCACAATTTGCATTTCTCCATAGGTATTTATCATTAGCATTGACAATTTGTCCATTATTCAAATACCTTTTTCTGATTAACATTTTTAATTGTATCACATAATTAGAATTATGGTTAATAGCTTGATGTTGCATGTTTAGATGTATTGTTTAGTTTAGTTACTTGCATCACTATATGTACTGCTATGGGACAGCTTCCGAGAAAATGTTGTATCATTATAATGTATAAAAGTTATGAAAATGCATCCTGTTCGAATTGCTATACTTCTGAACAGTTAACGCTATCAACTTCCTATTTTCATCTACACATATTTTAATAATCCTAAAGCAGGGGGTATTTTGTACGCTCCCAAAGCATGAAGATCAGAATAAGGGAAAATATTGTGATTTGGTAAATTGAAAAGCGACAAATGATACTGGTAAAAAATCTTTACGGGCCCTGTAGCTCTGTGACTATCACAACTCCATGAGTACCAATTTTCAGAAAACATGAATAACCTAGGTATTCAGCTAGCAAATCGGCAAAACCTATGATTTAGTTTTTCAGTTCAAAAATCTTTATAAATCAATTAGTGTTTTAAAATGTTTGTAGAAATCAATTGTCCAGGGAGGTCAAACCCTATCTACATCCACCTAATCAGTTGGAAAATACAGGACTGTTTAGATATAGCACGCAGACAAACCCCAATGTACCTTGTTTCCTTGATTCATGCATCCAATCACATATATTCAATTCACTTCCTCAATGGACAAAACTTTTATTTACTTGTTACACTGGTTTGCCAGCCCAGGATCGCTGAAAAGGTGCAGTCGTAATAGATTTCATTCTTTATAAACTATTTCTTTCTTTAATGTCTTGCGGTCCGGGGTTTACCTCTATAATTAAGGGGTTAACCACGAATAGTAAAAACTTGAATTACTAGCAAATGAACTATCAGTGGAAGATTACCAATTACCATGTTTATTTATCTACCTTTGCCTAAGAGATGTACTGCATTTCATAAGACAAATATCTTTTAGTGCAACATTATATCAGCGATAATGTATCTCAATATTTTGACAAATATGGCATGTACTCTGGTTAGCTCAAACATTTGATTTAACCATTCATAAAACATCCTCGAATGGTAAGTGCCAAATACATGTAGGTTGACTGTTTGCTCTTACAATTGGTAGAATGTTTAAATCCATATTGCGAAAATGAACCATGAATTTCAACTTCAAAAATGTACGGAGTTAACCCCTAGTTTACGAGATTAACCCCGTTACGGACCGCAAGACATTAACCAGCATGTAATAAAACAGACAAATCCAGCTGTTCTTGGAAGACCACATTTTGAGACAGGGATATATTATAACTAATATTGAATTACCAGCTAAGTCTTTACAATAAGTATCACATCTCTGTTCTCTGCTGTATCTTGTACATACCTGATTTGAATGATCTGTGAGCTGTACATTGCAAAGATGCTTGCAGTTACAGGAAGCATCTTGAGAAACAACACAATCCCCTTCTGAACCACTATCGCCTCGCGGATCCTGCAAGGATTATGCGGTTACGTATCGAGAGAAAATCCCTGCAAAACATGCTCATTCATAAGCGATAACAAACATGTACACTGAGTTCTAACACTCTCCTTAAGTATCCTTTGTTCTAACTAATGCCATGTCAGTATGAATTTTTAGTGCCGTGCGAATACCATGCATAGCCTGCAACTGCAGCATGGAAAATATTACAAAACACATCTAACGTGCATGCTTATTTGCAGTGGACAGTTACCTCACTGCACTCTTGGAATGCAAGAGTATTTACACTGTTATGCACTTCTTCCTGCGCACATCCATCCCGCCACAGCTGAAAAAGATCACATCAACAGCTGTTTCATCCAATGCAGTCTTAAATACCTGCTGTGTACTTGCTGTGGAACAAAAATGTTCTTCTTTTGATTGCTCAATTCCACGTCCTGCAAGAGCTGCCTTGAGCTGTTGATTCTCCTCCATCAACCTCTTAAATTGCTTCACCAAAGTCTCATACATTTTTTCCAAAGTCTCATTCTTCTCTTCCAGTACAGAGATTCTTACGTCTAGACCATCAATCTCATCACCATGCTCAGAAGCATCAAGAATATCTTTGTGATGAGTATTGAGAAATATTTGTTCTGGACCTTGCTGCCCGTTCTGCACAGAGGGCTGAATGCAACAAGTACATGTACATTCTGTAATTAATTGCAAATACTGGAAAATCCTAACCCCACGAAAATTACCCGCTATACGGTATCATGTAACCACTACTAGTAAATCACGTGAGATATTTCGACGACGACAAGTATAGAGGTGAACTTTGTCATATGTAAACAGGTATGGACTTAAGAATGTATCGCTCGCTATGCAGGCATTAGCCGCTAGTACGGGAAGCTAGCAAAACCATACTGTGTAGCTTAGTAGCTATCTCTGTGTAGTTCGCTTGGGCTTCTTTTTGTTGGCCCTTCTTCAAAGAGGTTCAACATAGGGCCTAAAAGAAAACACATAAGACACCAATATATACGACACCAATATGGCGCTTGGAAGATGGTTGTACTAAGATTATACTTGCAAGGCCCGAACCGAGCGTTGATTAGGCAGGCTATCTTAGTTTCTTAGTTGCTATTTGCTATGTACGTCGGAAAAGAAAGAGATTGGGGCAATGCCCGACTGCTGGGCCCAGCTGTCTTAATCTCCCCCCATTGACATTTTAACGGCTATCTTAGTAGTATCTCTGCGTTGTTAGGTTGGCCTTTAGAGTCTCTGCTTGTCCTTAGCCTTGTGTTGGTTGTCACTTTCTTAATAAAACTCCCTCCTCTACACATGTGGAGTGCTCCTGTGAAGGAAAATGGATTTTGATGCAGAAAATTTCACAGGTGATCAGGACGAGGTAATGCTGGCTGTTAGGGGAGGGGCCTGTCACTACATGTACGTTGGGCAACTAACTATGTTTAGAGCCTGTGGAAATGGAGCTTTATCACAGTTACAACATGGATGGAGATGTGTACATGTATATTTTTATGCTCGGCATGGGTCCTGACTATTGACTATGCATGTATATGTATGTCCTTTATCACCTTAATCATGTTGGTATTTGATGATTATGGGATCATCTCATGACCACTTGTGTTATAGGCAAGGCCTACTTTTGTTTAGTGCAGTTTTTGGCCACCCTTTCACAATGATTATTGAGCTTACTGCACATACATATACTACTGCTCTGTATATGTACATGTGCATGTATGTTTATGCATATGTGTGTACATAGATGTGTACTCGTGAAATAGAAAATGGTAAGGGACTGGAATTTGTTTCTTTTAAGAGACAGGTGCTGGGATTAATTCATAATTCTCATGTGTACACACTTGTCCCCTTTGTATTTGTATTTAATTAGCAAATAGAGGCTGAAGGGATAGGAGTAGAGGAAGCTAGAAAAGATACAGATGATACTGAAAGGAGAGTAGAGAAAGCTGAAAGTAGAGTAGAGGAAGCTAGAAAAGATACAGATGATGCTGAAAGGAGAGTAGAGAAAGCTGAAAGGAGAGTAGAGAAAGCTGAAAATAGTGGCGACAATGAGGAGCTTGCTAAAGCTAAAAAGGATCTAGGAAGCTGCAGGAAACAACTATGCAGTAGCCAAGATTTTCTAAGTGCTGCTCAACATGCTTTAACAGATATATTGACACCATCAGGTAAGTGCATTAAGGTGTGTCATCTTGCTGGATGGGCAGTTTTATGAAAGAATATAACTCACTACAGCAAAGTTATTTTTGTTGTACAATTCATTCCATCATACTTATAGTACTCTGACTCTGGTATGTAATTCACAAGAATGAGTCTGGTGTTTAAATTGTTTTGTACATTATTTACCTGCAAATTTTATTTTCCAGCCAAGAGGTTGTGCAAGGAGAGACATGATAAAGCTTATTGTGGTATGTTGGATTTTCTTTATGTACATGATGCAGGTGACTATTGTCTGGATCTTGTTACTGTCGGTGACTGGTTAAAATGGGGCTTTTTAAACTAACGATAATTGTCATGGCAACCACTTAACTTTTTGGGGGGTTGCTTTCACTGTCCTATATACTGAAAAAGAGGTTTGGTTGTTGGGTGCTGGTGTGTGGGTGTGGGTGAGATAAGGGTTGTGTTGTGTTTGCTTGTTTGTGCGCTTGCATGTGTTTTCACTCATAAGGAGCTAATTTGCATTAGTTTGAAGGCTGCAATAAATAACCTCCATTTCACACAAATTTTAAACTGTTAGCTGCTAATATCTATGCTTGACAGGTTAATGGAGCTTGACGACAGCATGATGGAGAAACGAACCACTGAACTGTAATGTAAGAGTGTAATAGATGGACACCATGCAGCCCTTTCCTTTCTTGAAGAAGCACTTGCTTGAGTATGGTTTAACTTCCACTATAGTGATGCATCACTGGAAGAAAACAAATGGCTTAAAAATTCGTGTAGCACCGAACTTACCTGTTTGCAAATAGAGAATGTGCTTATGAAATATAGCATGACTTCAAAAGTTTGATATAAGTGAATAATCAAAATAGCTATGTACATGAGGGTACACTGTAGATGTCTAAGATATAGTATCATCTATGGAAACATAACAGCCAAAGTAGCTTTTCAGTAAATCCCTATCACGTATCATTCTAGCTCCTTCTTTGGGGTAAATTTCTGCCATTTGAAGCATGAATTCCTGCACGAACTTCAAGTCTTTTAGATCAATAGTGGTAAAATCAGTTGATGCAAACTGCTCACGAAATTCTCCAAATTCTTTGCACAGCAAAGTTGGTGTTGATGGAATCGTGAAAATAGATTGGCTTGATTATTGAAGGTAAAAATGAGCTATCTTCAACAGCCTATAATCCAGAAATGCAAGCTCTGTGCTACTACTCAAAATACCTTGCAAGGTATTCACCTTTGGCATCCAGTCCTTGCCTCTTTTTATTACTTTCAGGCCCAACATAGGTATTCTTGGTGCTATAAATGGAGACAAATCATAGCATTGTCAGGTTTAACCCCAACTCTTCGTTTGTCATATGTCTATGGTTCACCTATGTCAAACTCAGTGTTGTGGAGAAGAACACAATGTTTGTTCATGTCCAAAAAAGTATTAGCATCTGAACCTCATGAGATACATGATTATAAATTATGTTAGTTATCCAATGTTTCTTTTTTCTACCTGTAGGGTCATGTACGTCATCTGATGTTCAAATCCAAGATGAAGTGAGTGTAAATTTGAATAAGGAGCTGGCATAGTCCTAGGAGGTTTTGTCAGCATGACACGCCCATCATAGGGGTGATGGTACACATTTTGTCAGTTCAACCTCATACTGCCACATCCAGGACCCTTTCGTTGGCTAAGTCCATTAAATCCGTTTGTCGGTTCAAGTCCATTAACCCCATCCTGCCTCACTTTCACCTCCACGTCCATGTGTGTGTATTAACAGGTAGGGGCTTGATGGTGTTCAAGTATATTTAATAATAACTTGCTCTCATCAGTCCATCTACACTCACTCAAGGCCTTCCTTCTCTGCACTCATGTTACCTTTCTCATCAAACATGTAACAGCATTTTGGTACTGCATTGGTGACCCTTCTCTGCACTCATGCTTAGAGACACCCATTCTCTGCACACATCATCAGCCAATGATTATTGATCGGTCAGTTTACCTAGTTTAGACCCTGATGATACTGAAAAAGCTGTTGTTTGACATAGACACACAATCCCATTGCATCCCATTGGCACCCAACACAACTCCCTCCACATAACCATTACTTGTATAGGGTATGAGTGATGATGACATCCTTTCATGCTTGTCCTGATGTGCTCATGCACTATGTTAATGTCAAATTACATGTATGTTAGATGTGTTATAATAAGATCAAGCTTACCTTCAATGGCAAGTCACTAATGGCTAATTTCTTTATCAATGGCTTCAAATTTTGACAGAGGTGTAATTTTCTGGTATACCCTGACTTGATTTCTCGATAATGTACACCAATAAATTATGAATTTTCTTCATACCCCATTTTTTGGGTTGGGTACATGTATACTGTGTGATAGAAATTGTGTGGGTTAGTTTTCATATCGTTTGTTGGTGTTGTGGGTTATGATACCTTCACTTTTGGTGGTTGTATGTTCTACACTGAGTGTCCTTGATTGTTGTTAGACTCACCTTGACCAAGAGTTTCAGTTTCATTTTTTATGTGCAGCTCCGGGAAAACGTGCTTGAGAAAGAGAAAAACCCAAGTGATATCTTGAAAGTGATCACAGAGAAACAGGGTATGAAGTAGAACTAAATGGACGTACATGTACACTCTAAATGCTCTACTAAGGTTAGCTTAAATGTTGATGTAAATAGTAATTTAATAATTTATATAATGGCAGGCTAAATTTCAATCTTGTCAAAGCAAATGCCATCGCCATACTATCTAGATGCTGTGCCTTGGACATGTAGACGGTTTAGATTAGGATATATATTCATGTTGTAGTGTATCAGAATATTTATGGAATAAATACTACCCACTGGACTGCACTCCCCAGTGCAGCAGAATAAATCTTTGTATAGGTTTGTTGACACCCTACTACCCAACCAAACGTGGTAGGGCCCACCCGACTAGGCACTATTCTGTTAATGTGTCAGTACAGTCACACAAAAACCAAAACACACACATATGTAAAGCTGCCTGATTGCATTATGTTGTATTATGTAGCTTGCCTCGGAACCCTGTCTGGTTATAGCTTGTCTTGATCCTGCCTCTGGTTGTATACAGTATGGTAATGGAACCCTGGGGTTGCGAAACCATGGAAAGGGATGGGGCATCTGCCCAAAATGCTCCCCCTCGGCCCCCCCCCCCCCCCCCCCCCCCCCATGCTACTGCTTGTTACAATAAGAATGTGGGCATTCTTGTCCATGGTTGCAATACTTTATGTAACTTGAATATCACCTTCTTTTGATTCATAGGTGATAAGTTGCGTTTTTCTGAGTTTGAGGAGATTGGTATATTTCATATTCTGACAGATGAGTTCAATGCAAGACGAAATACTATTGCTATTACTGGGGCTATTTTGGAATCATTTCATGCTATAGAAAAAGTAATTGGTCAGGTTGGTCCAACAAAGGGATGGTACAAACATATACTGAGAGGTTGTGTTGGCATTGGAAAGTCTACTACTCTCATTACCCTTGCTTATCTTCTGAAGAAATATTATACACAGGAAATATTTCTGGTGACAATAGATGTTGAAAAATTCAGCACATTCAGATGAGTTTGAAATTCATCAATGGGTCCAACATTTTTATTCTGAACACAAAGACCTCATTCAAAAATGCACAACATTACCTGTTGAAATAAGAGATGTGATTAAGCAGAATTCTAACTCTCATATTGTGTTTCATCGTTTTGTGAATTATTTGCTCCATAATGAACATGTGCCAGTTGTTTTATTGATAGATAATTATAATGCAGCACAGAGAGCTGACGAATGCCTTACATCTATACAAGGGGAACAGTCAAAACAATTTTCTCACTTAATTTTTCGGACACCATCTTGGGGTAGTATGATTATTGCATTTTCTTGTACATATGACGATACCCCACTTATAAAGTATTCTTTCGATCCCATGGTCAAATTCATATCATCGACTAACACTGAAGCATACATGCGTGATTTGGTATGTCCCGAACTGGAACAAGGGAAATTTGACAGTATCTATCAGCTTTGTGGTGGAATTCCAAGAGAACTTTGGCTTTATTTTGACGGTGAGCCTGTACCTTACCTACAAAACAGCATTCATCGCTTTATGGCTTATATAGTTCAAATATTGGAAAAGGCAAGGTATAGCAGTTCATATAATCAAATCATGTCATTTTGTGGTGCAGTGCTGATGTATGAGAAACCCAGTACTATTCCACATGTGTGGATGAATAGTGGAATTGTTTGTGTAGATTTGAATGGCACAGTCAGACTTTGTTGTGAAGCTGCAAATCAGGCACTGTCCTGTTGCATTCTGGAAAAGAAATTATTTCATGCAATCATAGATGTGTATCAAAGTGACAAAGACATTTCGTGGAAGTCACTTGAACTTGGCATCATTTTAAAGTTTCGATATGCGATGCAATATAGTGGTGGTGTTATTACGTTTTGTTGTACTGATCTCTGTGGTATGGGTTCTAACGATTTGTCAGTTCAAATCAATCGTCTAATAATACTTTCTTCTGACAAGAAACTGCAACTGCCAACCATTGAAAAAGGTACAATGCTTGTATTACCATAGCGATCTACGATGATCGATTTTTTAATCAATGATATTAATGGGTTTGTTTTGGGTATTCAAGTATCAGAGAGCTGTTATGCAAATCATGGATCTCATTTTGACAAAGAAACAGGAGAAAAATACAAATCGATATGCAGGGATTCTGCAACCCAATTCAATTATATATACATAACACCAAATGCATCTTTGATGGCAAGAAAAAACCAGTTCTATGATGCATCAGTGAAATTGGTATCTGGTAATAATACTGCTGAATTGTTCCACGGCATACTTGGTAAGTGTACACTGCAATTATACAGTGAGGATAATTGATTGTTACACATTCTGGGCATTTTTATTTTTTCTTTGCAATATTTATTGTATATCCATTATCACTTCTACCAGGCTTTAGTGTACATGTACATGTACTTCATATAGATCATTACACTTCCCCTCAAGTCTGGTCTCATCAGGTGCAGAATACTCTTCCTCTCTTGTTCTGTTCAACAACTGGGCAATAGAGACTTTGGTAGTCGAGTGCCTGGCATGTGATAGGGATTTTGCCTCCTTACGTGCTATCTGCCTGCTCATACTAACCCTCCACAGGAGCCTTGATCTTAATTATCCTGCTTGCATGCATTTGGTATTCATCTTGTAATAGCAAACAATTGTATAATGATTAAGTCATGATCTGCCTTTTTACCTTTGTAGATTTAAAAAAGTTAAAGATACGCCAATTTGGATCTGTGGACTGTAGTTGACTACCCTACTGGTACCCCTGGACTATCCTACTGTAGTTGACATAACACTTTTTTTTTGAATGGTGTATTTTGAATGCATGTAATTCATGGGGTTTGGATTTTCACATTCATCCATCATTTGGTGACCTTCCCCGTCACAAGCGACCGGTACAGCTGCATGCTTGCCGTTTAAATTTGATGACATGTACATAAACTTTTTAAATGCTTTGAGACCTAGGCATCAATGGTAACTTTCTTAATGAAAATGACCTACATGTACCACCACACGTCCTGGTTAGTGCCCTGCCCTCATGCCTAGGCCTTAGACAAACCTTGCCTTACAAGAACTTGTTCTTGTAATTAGATTTGCAATGAACGGTTTCGCCAAAATATAAACATATACGCGCATTTGCCTCTATTACCACTTCGGCTTAACTTACTAGCACTGCTCACTGCTACTTACTCCGTTGTTTTTGATATGGGTCGGCCGGAACAGAGGGAAGAGAACGCAAGAGATCTGCTAAATTGTGCAAATCTCTTGACAGCTTTTTTCCTTTCCAAGAAACGGACAATGGCCGAAAGCTATACCAAAAGTGCAGCGACTTTCACTTTGCCAGAAGGCGAAGCTACTGACTCCAATGGTAGTTTGCAATTGCCCGATGACGATCATGGTTTACATAATGTCGATCAAGGGACACGGAATGTTGACCAGGGACATGGAATGTTGACCAAGGGACCCATAATGTCACTCAAACCAGAGATAATATAGTAGGCTAAAACTCCAAGTGAGTAGTGGATGTAGATGTAGATAGTGAACGCCTTCAAAATGGATGTGTCCAAACGGAGTCACACTTACTTCAAAGCACTGCAAATGAGCTCATAAATGACAGTAAGTGCTAGTAAACTTAGGCGCCTTCATACATGCATGCATGCCTCAATGGCCCAAGAGAGGCTTACATCTTTAGCATTGCTACATATTCATTATGAACAATCTTGAAGAAGTTGTAGATATCTTCACTAAATTGCACCCAAGGAAAATGGAACTTGACTCACTAATTAAGCCCTAAACTTGAACTTGAGATCAATCTGCATCAATCTTTTGATTTGTTCTTATTAATTAGTTTATCAGAAATCATAGTGATTCAGGTCGTATTATGTATAATAATAGTTCCAGGTTTAATGAATAAGGACCCCCCCCCCCCCCCCCCGGCCTGACATGACATTTGCTTGTTGCATATTCACGAACCATTGATTTTGCCATTGTACACACTTACTGCATGTGTCATGCTTGGACTATATATCCATTTCCACATTGTCATTGGCCATTACAGTTGGTTTTAGAAGTTCTTGTTCACGAAATACTACCCGGCATGGCATAATGAATTTTGGTAATGAACTTTTGTTCATTATTATTATAGGGAGTAGGTGTGACATTCTAAAAGGCTAGTTAAGCATCACTCGTTCCGTTATTTTTTAACGTGTCATGTTTATGTATATGGGTGCATTAAATAATAATTCCCACACCATAAAGACGTTGGTACATTCTGAACTCGTTTCTTCACCCGGCTGCTTGCCTGCAGCCACCGACAACGTTATTTTAGTCGACCTTGCATGATAATACATCAATGTCATCCGAATATTAAAGATAAATGTATTAGTCAATTTCCCGCGATGAGCAAAGATTTTGTACTCGCTTTGAGAGAGTTTCTGGAGGCTATAACTTCTCCCGTTGGGGCCGAAGAGGGAACCCGGGGAACACCTCCGTCTGCAGGGCCCTATAGGAGGTCGGCAGGAAGGTCCAGAGTGCCACCGTAGGCCCTTCCTCCACACCGGATTCTATTATACAGCGTCATGAATCAAACATGCGGTTTGATCGGAAACCCTTCTATCAGAATGAGGTTCAGTATTGGTGTAGTGGTGTCAAACATCTTAGACTGTCCAGCCTGGATGTAAACTGATTCCCCTTCCATAGGAGGATTGGCTCCTCCCCACTAATAATACAAATAACGCGCCCGAATCACGTGATCATATTCGAAATCGTGAGACGTATCTTTTTGGTTATGTTTCTTACAACAAGAGTGGTTTGAAGTTGCTTGTTTGTTTATTTCTTCTTCTATATAAGTATGGATGCGTGCATATGTCTCATCCTCCCATATGCTTGCGTTCGGTTAACGAGCGTGCTGTTCTAGAGAGTGTCTTGTGTGTTTCGTACTCACACTTTGGTGTTACAGGTGGGACAACTCAAGAGTGTTCCTAAACATGTCCGCCTCGGTAAGTACGGAACGATAAATGCTGGCTCCAATTTTTTATATACATATATACTAGGTGAAGCTCGAAGAAAGTGCTAACACAATTGGAAACAATTGACTATGTTCCGTTTTTGAGTTGTGGTTGGTTATTGATTTTCATATTTCCGCGGTAAAAACCCGCGTAAAGTAGATGTCGCGGAACAAGCTGTATTAAATCAAGCTGATGGCACAACGAAGACAATTGGTACATAAATACATGACTGCTCTATTTGTGCAACGAATTTTGAAGCAGGATGACACGAAGTCAGTGAAGTATGGCGAATGATAACCCCTCGACCTACAGGTGATTCGTTTTCTTAATTGAAGAGACTTGCATGTAAAAAAAAATTAAGTTTCATTGTGAGGAAGAAACCGCCCAAGGATTGTGCATTTAGTTAGTAAGATATAAAACATTGAAAATTAATTAGACAGCATTGTTTTTAATTAGGGACGCGCGCGCGAGGGATGAGTGCGATCGCGCGAATTCATATCTTTACGCAAATAACAATGGTATGTCACTACACATAAGGCGGCTGCAGATTATTGGCATCATCCATCATCCTCACTGATTCTGTAGTCGTCATCAGAATCCTGTAACTCATATGCACTATCTTCTTGATCACTGTCTATTTCACTATCTAGATGGGCTAGGGCAACAGAAGATGTCTGGAGACCATCACGTAACAGCTCTTCCTCAGCAAGTTTCTCCTTCATCCATTTTCCCTAGCTTCCTTATTCTTGTGCCATGGTTTGAACTTCTTCCCTAAATTCTGATACTCAGAAAATAAAATTGTTCGATGAGACTTGAACTGTTTAACTTGTTTCACAGCTTCAGATACAATCACTTTCCTCATGTAGAGTCTCTGATAGTCACGTGTCATTTGAAAATTCTTTCGAATAGTATAATATTATCCTCAAGCAGAGATGAAGGTATAAATTTAACCATGTCACAAAAGTTGAAATTGCAAAACATCTTCATGAAAACCTTTGACCGTCCCCAACAATATTCAATTTTGCAACACTTACCTTTTATTGTCCTCACAAGCGATGAAGCAATGATGCTCTGTATACAAGTGATGAAGCAATGATGCTCTGTATACAAGTGATGAAGCAATGATGCTCTGTATACAAGTGATGAAGCAATGATGCTCTGTATACAAGTGATGAAGCAATAATGCTCTGTATACAAGTGATGAAGCAATGATGCTCTGTATACAAGCGATGAAGCAATGATGCTCTGTATACAAGTGATGAAGCAATGATGCTCTGTATACAAGTGATGAAGCAATGATGCTCTGTATACAAGTGATGAGCAATGATGCTCTGTATACAAGTGATGAAGCAATCATGCTCTGTATACAAGTGATGAAGCAATGATGCTGTACACAAGTGATGAAGCAATGATGCTCTGTATACAAGCGATGAAGCAATGATGCTCTGTATACAAGCGATGAAGCAATGATGCTCTGTACACAAGTGATGAGCAATGATGCTCTGTATACAAGCGATGAAGCAATGATGCTCTGTATACAAGCGATGAAGCAATGATGCTCTGTATACAAACGATGAAGCAATGATGCTCTGTATAGTCAAATCCATAACTTGCACCTTTGAGAGATCATCTACTGTAACAGGGATGTCCTCTTCATCACAAAATGGTGAGTGTGAATCTCCAGCTGCAGCGCCGGTTCAAGACAGTGCTCCAATCCTTTAATTCTAAGAAATTTGCCAGTTTACTAATCATCCTCTTTCTGCTGTCACATGCCTCCTCCCATTTTGATTTAGCCTTTTCCTTTCTGGAGTGCCTTTTTCTTTCTCATTGCTTGTATAAAATTGCAGCCCGCTTCTTTTCATGTGCACTGCCTTTGGGTTTCTTGCTTGGTCCTGCTGACATGGAGACTAAATCGATCTCGACGGTAGTTGGAAATTTTGAATCATGACTGGCAGAGTGCTCAGCTGTGCTGCTATAGTAAGTCTACTTATTAAATGGGTCTCTGGAAATGTTACCACCTCCCTGGAATCACATGCCATTCTATAATGTGACTGAACAGTTAGTGATTCTACTTCTGAACGTCTCGTAACTGAAACACATATTCTTCGCTGTTCCGTTCATTCCCATGCAGCAATGTCAATGATATACCAGGATTATCATCAGTTACAGCAGCCACGAGTGTGATGTAAATAATAAGCGCTACGCATCGTCCCGTTGTTTGTAAACTCGAGTGACATTTTCAGAGACCCTTAGTACTCTGTATAGCAACTGAGAGCCTGCATCAGCATCAGCAATGTGCAGCGCACCGGCAGCACTATTGCTCTCCATTTGTGCACGAAATAAACAAAAGCCGCTTGAAACATTTGCGGTCAAGCAGCCTAATCAGATAATTCATTATTGCAAATTCACACACTTTAAAGCTTTTAAACTTTTTAACTGTTCACAGCCAAACCATTTTGAAAATTTCATTCAATGCTATATTGTCTAAAGTTGATAGTAATACCTTACGGAGGCAGTAGTATTGCTCTGACTGTAAGAAAATTCACTTTGAATCACTAATTAGCATTATTCAGAAAACAAGAAACAGCGTATAACCTTTTTGCTTTAACGCCTCCACTGAATACTTCTTAGACACATTGTTGATTCCCAACGCCCAATAAAATGGTCTAGGCAGTAGCCTTTGGCTGTGAACGGGAGAAAAGATGCTGGGGAGTACAAAGAAGGACGCTTGATGGAATACTCTTGAGTTATCCCACCTGTATGATAGATAGCAAAGGTAATTGTAATGTAATAGGAGTTATCTTATCAGTTGGGACCCCAGGAGTGACTTGGTACAGTAGTGTGGAGGTTGATGATGCAATCCAGACACCAGAAGGCATCCTTGAACAACAGGCCACAGCTGCTAGATGATTGATGCCTTGGCAGTACCCCACATCTGGGTCATGACAACTGTATGCCAACAGCACACGACGAAGCTTCTCAATCTGCAATGTAAGTCCAACATTATTTTGTTAATACTCCACACATCTCCAAACATCTCGACTACTCCTCACATCTCCACCCTACTCCACACATCTCCACCCTACTCCACACATCTCCACCCTACTCCACACATCTCCACCCTACTCCACACTACTCCACACATCTCCACCCTACTCCACACATCTCCACCCTACTCCACACATCTCCACCCTACTCCACACATCTCCACCCTACTCCTCACATCTAGAACCTCATCGGTCGCATTCAAATCATCTTTCTCTGCAGCTGAAATACGTACATGTAATTTCACTTTCATCATTGCAATCATGTACACAAATAGAACTCTGGACAACAGTGCATTATTTTATTTGTTGCTAATGTATTAAGGTGCACTGTACTGTAACTCAATGAAATTCTTTGTTCATTATGGAATTAGAAGGATCTGAATTTTTATTTAGCCAAACAGTTAAAAGACAAGGCAAATCTTTTTTCACTGTACATACATGTGCATGTACATGTGTAAGGGAGAGGAAGGAAGAGGAGGGAGGGAAGGTGAAGTGGGGAGGGAGGAGTAAAGGAGGGAGAGGAGGTGTAGTGGGAGGAGGAAGGGGAGGTGAAGTGGGAGAGTGGGAGGAGGGATAACAGAAAGGAAATGAATTTGGGAGGTAAATTGGGGAGGAAGGGAGAGGGAGGCAAGGTGAAGTGGGGAGGGAGAGATGATGTGGGGAGGGAGGCGAAGTGATATTACAATATTGAATAAAAATAAAATGTAATAACTTAGCTAAAAATGTAATTAACTGTTTCCATTACGGTTATGTATGGTCAATCAGAATTCCTTTCTATTCGAACTTGCTACCAATGACCAATGCCCATTAATAATATAATTATTTGTGGTGAGTTTATTGCGAGACACTCTGTCAATTGAGCTCTCTTCTGTCTTACACAATCTACTCTCTGGTTAAGGAATCTCTACTGTGCTTCAGTTGCAACCAAATCAACACACTAACCCCATCACTGCTACTCCATAAGAGGAAAGTTTGCAGTCCATGTGCATAAAAAGTGCTTAGAACCAGCCAAAGACTTAAGTGTCCCACTCCCTTCCTTCCTTTAATACCTGCAACCACGTGACCATCACATGCTGTATACCGATAGCAATGGAGTTTCTGTGTAATTAACTTTGTTGTACAAACAACAGAAACGTGCATCCATCTCATCTACATATTTTATCCACAATGCCTCAGCTCTCCCTTTTGACCATGTATTTTTATTCATCCATCATTACATATGGGAAAAGGGACCTGTACTGTCAGGGCTGTAGAGTTTTGGAGCAACAAGGTAGTTGATTCAATGGCATTGGGTAGGGAAGGGAATCTGTATAGCCCGCTCTATCACCATGACTCATTTTGACCTCCATCAGGGAGCTGTTTGGGTCTGAAAGGATTCCAACCCCTGGATTTGGGTTAGTTTTAGAATTTAGTTGAGGTTGATTTACCTCAAGAACCAATCTCTCCTGTCTTGCATTAGCATTGGGTTGGTATATGTCCCCAACATCACACAATCTGGACTTAGCTTACGTTTAGGGCTTATCTAGGGTTGGTTTAACTCAAAAACCTCTCCCTCTGGTTGGCGTTAGCATTGGGTTCATATGTCCCCAACACCCCACCTTCCGGACTGAGCTTAGGCTTTGGGGTTTAGTTTTGGTTGATTTTAGCTCCAAAACCTCTCCCAGCTGGGTTAACCCATTCCCGAGCTACATAGGCCTTGGGGGGGGGGGGGGGGGCCTGTAAATGGTAAACAAATGGTCTTTGTATTGACAAAATTGCGCTCCACACATCCCTGAGTTATCTGGTCTGATCACACAGGGGGCCCGAGGACCCAATACAGCAGAGGTAGAGGCATTGCTAGCACTGTCAGGGATCGACTGAGTCCCAAAGATGGGAATTGTTAAAAATTTCACCACCTTGTTGCCAACAGTACGACTCCTTTTCAGTGCCAGGATGGGTGGTTCAGGGAAAAGTGGTCTCAATTCCCGTCAGCATGCAATCTCGGCCAGAGGTCGTGTATGACTCTCCTAACTTGGGGCACAACGTCACTGTGGGTGGTAGGAGGTGGGTTTAACTCCTTTGGTCCATCTGCCCTCAGGATGAGGGTGGTCTGCCTCTTATCAAAGGTGATGGGTTCCAATAGTCTATTGGTAACCGAGGGGTTGTATCCCCTGTTCTTGAGGATTAGCTTGTGTTTAGCGATGCTCTGATGAAACTTCATTAGTAAGTTCTCAAGTACCTCAGGGCTCCAAGTCCAATGAAAATGCCCTTCCTAGTCCCTTTGGGGTAATAGGAAGTTGCATGCACGTACAATTGCTTCTTTGTGGGCTTAATGTACGTTTTGATATCTAGCACACCACTCTGCCTAAACCTCTCACCTTTGTACACCATTGTGTCCAAAGAGGTGACTTGATCTGTACTGCATTCCGATGTGAATTTGATTGTAGGGTGTATGTCATTGATGGTCACCATGGGTATTTTTTAACTTGCTCTCTGCTCGTCTATGACCCGACACTACAGCAGCACTTTATCACCTGCCTGCTCGGAGAGCAAAAGTCTGCCATTTCCCTGCTGATCATGCCATCCTTGTGCAGCTTTTCGAAAAAGTGTGTGATTAACAGAGCTTCACGCTCAGCACGGGTCAGGTTCCCACGACTACCCGATTGCTCGTAGGTGAGTGAGGAAAGGTTATTCCTCATCTCCTGTATAACAGACTCCAGGGTCTTGTAGTCTGTAGGGCCCAAAGTATAGGTGCTCTTACACTAAACTTTGATTTTCTCATGGGCACATCCCTGAATCTATATTTTGAGCCTTCATGTTCTAACATATTGGTCAAATTCTGTTATAAGGCGCTCTTTTTGGAGTCACTTAGGCTTAGGGACAAACGAAAGGCTCCGGCTCAGTACTTTCATACAGGAAGTGACAGAGTGCGTCTTCTCTGCCTTCTCCAGGGCCTTTTCCTCTTCCCCTTGAGTCAAGGGTCAGGTCCAGGTGTGTCCCCTTTCCCCTTTGGGGTATGACAATGAAGGAGGAGAGTGGTTTTTTCTCCTCCTCTGGTCTCTCTTGCTTATCTCGGTCCCACCAGCTTTGGTTGTGGCGAGGTGGTCACCTCTCTCCCCTCTCCCGTCTGAGGTTTCTTCCAGTGACATACCTGGAGTTGGATCTTCTCCATGGCTGCCCACAGTGCCAATCTCGTGGGAGCGAGTTAGCACTGACACCTGGCGTTTTGCCTTCAACATCTCCTCATGAAGTTTCAACAACTCAGCCAAGTAGGAATTGAGAAGCCTTATCAGCTGCCCCCCCACACCGGGGATACTAAAGGGTATTTGTGAGATGGATGGTACATGCACTGCGTCGTCCCAAGACTACCCAATGGGTTGACCTCATCCCTCCCTCCCTCCCTCCCTCCCTCCCTCCCTCCCTCCCTCCCTCCCTCCCTCCCTCCCTCCCTCTCCCTCCCTCCCTCCCTCCCCCTTCCTTCCCCCTCCCATGTACAGCACATACACATTCACACATACACATTCACACATACTGTACACTATATACAGGGTGTCCCGCAATGAAGGAACTACAAGTAGTTATTTTAGTGGCTATTGGTCATTAATAACCCATTCAAATATGTAACATTTCAGATGAAGTGTCCGCCCATATTCAAGTTGTAAAAATCAATCAACTAATAAAATTGCAGTTAGTTAATGCTTAACTTTTGAGCTCTTTATTACAAATGTTTGATTAACCATTAATGAAACATTATCTGACAGAAAATTTCAAAGCAGGATCTATCCAATGTTTGAGCTGATAACTCATGACGATTCGATTAGTAGTGTGTCCTTGATTTAGTTGATTAAAACTTATGTAGCAAGCTGCACTAAATGCTGTGTAAACATACTGTACATCACACACACAACACACACACACATACACACACACACACACACACCACTATACACAAAAATTCAAAATACACATTACAAATACACCAGGTAATACGCAACACACTGCACACAAATTCCATACAGCATGCATGGATATACTGCATGCTCTACACTCACACACTCTGACACCACACACACACACACGTACGAACATTGCATGCAACACTGAACAGGGCAAAGCACATGGAGGTCCATTGTTTTGCTGAGGAGCTTCAGCTGTGCAAAGAGTCTCTGGCTGCAAAAGACTTGATAGTTATGGGGCTGACGAATAAGGTAAGACATCCTCCAGCACCACACAGCTACTATTTCACTCCTTTCTTTCACCACATAAACATCTTCAATTTCTGCTAAAAATTATCAATTGGAAAGAATTAGAAAATTATGGACAAGTGTTCACAAAGTAAAACATCAGCTGCACACATATAGTAACATCAACCATTTCTTTTTTTAATCTCCTGCCTTGCTTCCTCCTCCCATCCTCCTCCCATCCCATCCCTTTCTCACCTCACCTTCTCTACATACCTTACCACTCTAGTCTTTGACCCCTCCTTCCATATGGGTATTAGTAACCAGTTCACATTATGATTGACCATTAATAACTGTAATGGAATTAATTACTTTTAGTTTACAGTTTTAAAGTGTTATTAATCTTTATTAATATTGATTGTCAAAAATAATGAGCTACATGTAAATATGGAGGCGTAACATATTTTGAGAAACTTCCATTGCATTCCATTTAATGTGTTTCGCTGCAAAGCATGCTTGAAACAGCACTGGTGCCCAGCTATAGTCAGAGATAATAGAGTTAGCTAAACTCTGCTATAGTGTCCCAAGAGGTAATTATTGCTCATAACGGCTCTAGGAGACTCCTCAAGGCTCCTAAGCAACGCCTAATTGTGTTCTCTCTGTGCTTCACATACATGTATGATTGCAGTCCTGCATCAATCTGCATGAGGTGAACTGAAGCCAGCAGGGGCAATTACGACCCATCCGTATCCCTACTGGAATGATCGCTCAGAGTGAGAAATGGGTTAGCTGTGGCATTATGTGTTTTTAGCTCAGAGTGAGTGAGACTGGCAACCGATGGGTTAGAAGTATATACAAATAGCAAACTCTAAAGTCCTAAACTGAATATTTGTTCACCCATGTATACAAGCATAGACACAAACACACGTACACACACATACATTACATGCAGACGTACACATGCATACAATACACACGCACACAAGCTCATGCCACTAAGCATGCAGGTGATACAAGACTGGGGACTCTACCCCATAGGCACCCCTCCGGCTGCAGGCAAATGTAGGAATTCAAAGAAGGTGTGGTGAACTTAATCCTGTTAATTAGTTTAACCATTTGTTTGCAGGGGTACTTTTGTTTGGACACCTTAGTAGAACCCCGATATAACTGTAACTTAAGCATTTTATTCACATTATAAAATTATGGATAACACATCGCTTTTGGATGACTTGGTGTACCATATTTTTGGGTAAGGCATTGACAATCTGAAGATAAGAGGACACCTACATGTATTTAGCTGCTTGGAATTGGGTAAGATCACCACATACTCAAGAAAGCAAAGAGATAAAGGAAACACTCTGGGAGAGGAAACAATTCCCGTACACTGTTGTTGTCGAATGAGAGAAATAGGGGCTGTCAGAAGAATTAAGTTGGACCCCGTGATTGCTTTGCAGTGTTTTTGCTTGCGTGGATTGATATGAGACCCCTGACCACACACCCTTGCACTCCCACCAGGCCATTATTAAAATAATGACTAGCCTAGACTAGCTGAAGAACAGCCTGCTAAGAATGGACTACTGCACCAACTTGTAGTATATTTGATACATAACCTATAGACGGCCCTATAAACACCAAAAGCTATTATTATAGCGTGCATGAACTCAATCTACCAAAACAGTCAGACTCATTATGCTCTATTCTCGAAAACTACATAGCCGTGGCTCAAATACACCGTCCAATTCAAATGAGATTAAGAAATGTGGAATGCCAAATAGCGGATTAACCGGTTTTAAATCTCAATTTTTAAAGCAATATATACACCGCATGAAATTATTCTTGGTGACACAAAGACAAGTCCTTTGCTCTAGTCTCAAAAGCACCACTCTCACTTTAATTTGCAATGGACTCACTACAAAAAACAATTTGACACAAAGACAAGGACATACATATAGTGACACTAAGTGCTCTCTAATTAGGAAGGTCTATGAGCTCCTCCTTCCAACTCTCCTCGTCACTATCAGAGGTGAGTGCTTTCATGGAGTACTGGTTCTGGCTGGGCTGAGCACGACATTTTTCAACCTCTTCCAACTCAGCCTAGACACATGTACACAAGGTTCAGAAGAACACAAATTAAAGATATTATTGTATTAAAATCAATGTTTGTATGCGTATGTATAATCTGTTGTATTTCTATACCACATGGATTTTATGTTTTTATATTTATTATTTTATTTGACTCTAAGATATTATTGTATTGCTCTTCTAAATAAAACAAATATATGTAAGAATAATGCATACTGTTGTTTGAATGGAAACACATTTGGGTAGGAAATAAAGCTTCATAAAAAGAAGAACAAATTTCATGAATTACGCAACTCTTACTGAAGAGCCCACTAATAAGTAACATGAAATACATAGATGTGTTGTATAATAATAATAATAATAATTAGCAAGAATATACATGTAGATTACTCAATAGATTTTTACAGTGTGCATCACACACACACACACACACACACACACACACACACACACACACACACACACACACACACACACACACACACACACACACACACACACACACACACACACACACACACACACACACACACACACACACACACACACACACATACTATGCAGCCTACAGTGTTTACCTGAACTACGGCCATATGAGCTTTCCTCTTTCTGTTGATATCTCTGATGGAGAAGTGAGTGATTTCAGTGAATGCAATCTAAATAAGAATGAAAAAGATAATACATTTGCACTGCCAGCACTCATTTTCCATTTGTTAATACATTCAATGACACAAAATGTAAAGTATTTCAAATACCATAATAAAATAAAAGTTCTGTTACGGAGATACTGCTATGCAAAGTTAGTGCACATTTTCCTGGAAAAAGTGCAATTACTTTGCACTGTGGCATGAAGCATTGAAAATAGGAACAAACGTGAACACGTACTCTGCAATATGATCACTCAATGTCAAACTGTTGACCACAGATCACTACGTTAGTCTCCACTAATACATGTATATGTACTCTATGCATTGTGCAATACTATTGTGTGTGCTGGATGATTTGACAAACACCACTGCTCCTACTTACAAGTCGTTTTAACCTCAATGCAATCGTGCCCACCTTAGTTATTCGATCAGCATCAAGAGCATTGGGACACATGGTCCTCAGGTGGTTGAATATGGAGATGGAGTTGTCCAATGCCAAGAGCTGCTCCTCGTTGTGCTTGAATATGGCTATGGCGTAGCGGAAGAGGACCTTGCTCCCCTCGTAGAGGAATGTGTCCCAGATACGCATCATAGTCTGCAAATGACAGAAACATGGATGAGTACTACATGTATCTCGAAGCAAGTGCATTCTGAAGTGCCCTCTGGAGACTATGCTTTGTCCTTTGCAATCACTGATATGCAGATTTAGGCAAATGCTAAAATTGGCTGATCCACACTCCATGGTCCATATATGGTAAAATGCCCACATGCTACAAGCTCACCTCTATTGGCATGTTGTCCACAAACACTGTGTGAAACCAGTTGAATGTGACTAGTGCATAGTCAATGCTGAGAGGAGGAGGAGGAGAGGGAAGGGGAGGAGGAGAGGAGGAGGAGGAGGAGGAGGAGGAGGAAGAGAAGGAGGAAGAGGAGGAGGAGGAGGAGGGAAAGGAGGAAGAGGAGGAGGAGGAGGAGGGGAAGAGGAGGGGAGGGAGGAGGGAAAGGAGGAAGACGAGGAGGAAGAGGAGGAGGAAGAGGAGGGGAAGAGGAGGGGAGGGAGGAGGGAAAGGAGGAAGAGGAGGAGAAGAGGAGGAGAAGAGGAGGAGGAGGAGGGGAGGAAGAGGAGCAGGAACAGGAGGAGCAGGTAGATTGAGGAGCAGGGAATGGAAGAACAGGTATAATGTATAGTTACACGTAATTGTCACCAATGTTACATACAAGCACACTAGAGTTCAAGCACACACTTCTGATAGGCATGCACGCCAGCAAATGTTGACTTACTCGCACATCTGAAGATGTTGCGTCAATCTTGGTAGCTTTTCTTGCAGCAAGTCCTTCAACACTCGCTGATGAAGGAGTTAATACAGGCATGAGAGCACCAATTACAAAACTGACAGGAAAAATCTGGACTCGTGAAACAGCTAGATTGAATATTGCCCCCCCCCCCCCCCCCCCCCCCCCCCCCTCTTCAATATTTTACTTAAGTACGGACTGGACCCCTTGAGATCAAATGGCTTGCCTATCCCCTGTCCCTACCTTTCATTATATCATGGATTGAACCCCACTGATCGCCACAGGTTAAGAATAATTAATGCCTGTCTTATACCTTTAGTTGTTTAGGGCTATGGTGAGTCATAGAGCACAAGAGGAATCAATAGTTCAGAAGGAGTCTGGACATATATGTATAGAGCATTAATTAAAACATCCAACGGGTCCAAACACAAAGCCATCATACTTATACCAGAGGCAAGTAATAAGAGTTACCTGATCAGTTTGGGACCCAAGGAGTGACTTGGTGTAGTAGTGTGGAGGGTGGAGGCAGTTGATGATGCAATCCAGACACCAGAAGGCATCCTCCTCATCCATGAACAACAGCGCCACAGCTGCTAGACGATTGATGCCTTGGCAGTACCCCACATCTGGGTCATGACAACTGTATGCCAATAGCACACGACGAAGCTTCTCAATCTGCAATGAATAAGTCCAACATTATTTTGTTAATACTCCACACATCTCCAAACATCTCGACATGCTCCATCCTACTCCTCACATCTCCACCCTACTCCACACATCTCCACCCTACTCCACACATCTCCACCCTACTCCACATATCTCTACCCTACTCCTCACATCTCCACCCTACTCCACACATCTCCACCCTACTCCTCACATCTTCACCCTACTCCACACATCTCCACCCTACTCCTCACATCTCTACCCTACTCCTCACATCTCCACCCTACTCCTCACATCTCCACCCTACTCCACACATCTCCACCCTACTCCACACATCTCCACCCTACTCCTCAGGGTATACACTTTACACT